>CAIGRK010055158.1:0-15339 GCA_903798315.1 Fraxinus greggii | reverse complement strand
GTTTCTCGCCAGCAGGTCGTACTTACTTCCCGGCCACTCCTGGCTAAGTTCTTTTAGGATCTGACTCACCTTGGTAGCGGACAAATTTGTTCTTCCGAGAACTATACGTTCACGGTATGTATACGTCAGGTTTTTGCCGGCGGGACAGCTGTAAACACCGGATCCCTTGTCGCACTGCCAGTATCCCCATTCCTCGTCGCCGTAAATCTGAACGGCGGTGTGAAAGACGCCACCCATAGGAATGACCTCTTTACAGACGTTGTTGAGTTGAACGAGGGCGTAATTCAGGGTTTCATTGCCGGAACTACTATTAATTGTAACGTCATATACGTGAAGGATCACTTCTGCCATCTTAATTGAGTTCAAAACTCTCTCTCTCTCTCTCTCTCTCTCTCTCTCTAGTCTTTCAAGGGTATTTATGGTATATGATTATCGAGGGCAAAAGGGAGAAGTGAAGTGCGAAAGTAAAGGCAAGGAAATTACACGACATTTTCTTTCGTCTTTCGTGGCTCTTGCACGTTGAAAATGCATAAATGTGTATCATTTGCTAAAAAATAATTATTAACATTGTTATATTGTGCTTGTCCAGTTTCATTATAAGTTGTGATTAATTCATTAGAATGTGATAGTAATTATAAGTGGACATTAATTTGTTGTTGGGGGTGGAGGGGGAATTGATAAACAAAGATTTCGTTATTTTGGTAGAGTTAACAGAGGAATATAGTTATTTAGGAGAGATTTTCTTGGATTTGAAGCAACATTATCTACTTATTTAGGTAGAGAAAGTCATATAAATTATAAATAATGGTTTATATGGGGAGAGAAACCCGTATAAGAAACCCGTATAAAAGAGAAGACAAATAAAATACATACATAAAAATGTGCTTGGTGTTTAAAAACAAAAAATCTCCTAAATCAAGAGAGCTAATTTTTTTTCCCCCTTTCAAAACGCCAATTATTAATTTATTATATATATAAGGAGAATTCTGTAGATTGTCATTGTTCAAATTAGGCATGGACATCTCAATCGAAATTTAACATTTCGAACTGAAACTGAACTAGAATAGAAGGTTTCAATTCGATTCCTAAAATAATAAATTTGGAACTGGAATCGAGAACCGAAAAACAATTGGATCCCAGTCTATTCTTGGTTCTCGAACCAGAACCATGAGTGCCCAAATAGAACTAGTTTTTTCTTATATAATTTTATTTTGTACAATTTATAGAATGGGCAAAAAAAATAAATTTAAAAATTCTAATTTTGGTAGTGACGCTACCAAAAATCCATACCTATTGATTTTTGAGTTTGACGACTGAGGATGCCCACGAACGAGATTTCCTAGTACCTGAAATAAAGGTGTCAATGTGTGTTCTCGTTGCCCCTCCGAAGCTTAATAGAGAGAATTTATGTGTGGGGCTATAGACTGAAAATTGGTAAAAGCGTACCTCAGTAATGATCAAAGTTTTTGAATTTATAGAGGTAGGTAATACATTCCTAATAGAATTTGATTAGTTGAACACCTTTATCCGATTTCAGGAGTTATAGGATGTTTGGAAGTCTTGTCTAGAAATTGCAATTTGATAGATATTAGGCAATTGGTGTTTGGGTGAAGATGGAACTCCGATAGTGGACTGCCATCATGATAGGACAAAAGAGATATGATATGACTGAATCTCATCGAACCTGGATAAGCTTACCATATAAAAGAATCCTAGTGGATTAAGTTTGTTGGAAGCAAGGTCAAGGCATACACCCGAGGAGATCTAGAACCGATGGACTATTTTCATGCCCAATGACATAGGCCGACGAGGTCTATTCGATTTGCCCCAAAAAGGTTGAGGACACATACCTGAGAAGGTCAAGTAAACATCCAACAAAATGGTCAATATTGAACCTAGTATGCGATCCTCGGGTTGGACAATTTTTTGCTATATCAGTGGTCCCCTTGCATCCGTGTCAGAGATTTTAGTGATATGCGCATTTGAAATGGGATACACAAGAATGTTGGGTTCGAAAATGGGCATGCTCATGCCTAGAAATTGGCATGCTCAATCTTACGAATTTGTATGCTTAAGTAAATGATTAGGCATGATCATCCCAAAGAATAGGTAAGCTCATGCTAAGAATTAGGCATACTCATGCCAAGAGATTAGACATGATCATGCCAATGAGTATACATGCTCATGCTAAGAAATAGACCAGCTTATGCCAAGAATTACGCATGCTCACCCAAAAATTAAGGGAGCTCATGCCAAGAATTAGTCATGCTTATGCTTGAAAGTTGGCATTCTAAAGCAAATGATTTTGCATGATCATGCAAAAGAGTAGGCATGATCATGAGAAAAAATAGGCAAGCTCATATCAAGGATTAGTTATGCTCATGCTTAGAGGTTGTCATGCTAAAGCGAAAGATCTAGCATGATCATGCTAAGGAGTAGGCATGCTCATGCAAAGAAATAGACAAGCTCATGCTAAAAATTAGTCATGTTCATGCCTAGAGGTTGGCATGCTAAACACAAGGATTATGCATAACCTTGCTAAAGAATAGACGTGTTCATGTCAAGAAATAGGTAAAATTATGTCAAGGATTAGTCATGCTCATGCCTAGAGGTTGGCATGCTAAAGCCAAGAATTTGACATGATCATGCCAATAATTAGTCATGCTCATGCCTAGAGGTTGGCATGCTAATGCCGAAGATTAGACAAGACCATGCCAAATATTAGGCATATTCTTGCCAAGAATTAGGCATGATTATGCCAATAATTAGGTATGCTCTTGCCTAGAGGTAGGCATGCTCAAGCTAAGGATTATGCATAATCATGCCAAGATTAGGCATGATCATGCCAAAGAGTCGGCATGTTCATGCCAAGAAATAGACGAGCTCATGCTAAGGATTAGGCATGCACATGTCTTGAAGTTGGAATGCTTAAGCCAAGGATTATGCATCATCATGCGAAGGAGTAGGCATGTTCACGCCAAGAAATAGGTAAGCCCATGCCTAGAAGTTGGCATGTTTAAGCCAAAGATTAGACATGATCACTCCAAGGATTAGGCATGCTCATGCCTATAGGTAGGTATGCTTATGCCAAGAAATAGGGGAGCTCATGCCAAGAATTAGGCGTGCTCATGCCTAAAAGTTGTCATGCTAAAGCTAAGGATTTTTACATACAATACTTTATAGCATTCGAGGTTACATGATCGGTCATTTTACATGATGATTTTTTTGACTAATTTTTCTTGAACGTAAGAAGTATATAGAAGGGTGTTTTTACAGGGAAAGGCTTGAGGTTCTTGCACTATGTACAACTTGGTGTGTTTGTTCGGGGTAAGGCTTAAGGTGCTTGCGTGGGATGGGGGTTTATGTGCTTACTCTAGGCAAGGCTTTATGTGCTTTCATGGAGGCAAGGCTTGAGGTGATTGCATAGGCAAGGCTTGCTTAGGTGCTTGTTCGGGGCAAGGCTTGAAGTACTTACACAGGACAAGGTTGTGGTGCTTGCGCAGGGCAAGCCTTGGTGTGCTTTTTTGGGAAAGGCTATATGTGCTTGCATGGGGCAAGGCTTGAATTGCTTACTCGGAGCAAGGCTTCATGTGCTTACATGGGGCAAGGCTTTATGTGCTTACTAGAGGCGAGGCTTAAGGTATTTTCTCGGGGCAAGGCTTTATATCCGTTCGCGGGGCAAGATTTGATGTGCTTGCACAAGGCAAGATTTAGGTGCTTGCTCGGAGCAAGGCTTTAGGTGCTTACTCGGAGCAAGGCTTTAGTAGCATTACAAATGAAAAAAACTGACTTTATTAGGATAAGATCCCTATGACTACTTAATTGAACATAACTTGACCTAACTAGAAATTAAATATGTGCACGCATGCCCGCTCAATCGAATAATAAAAATAAGTGGGGTATGAAAGCCGAAGAAAAAATACATAAGACCCTAATACTTTAGATGTATTAAAGAACTAAACAATGACATTGATTGTGCCTGCTTTTGGTCAATTACTTCCTTCAACCTCTGAGGTATTCTTCTTGTTATGATCAGACCGACATAAACTCCTAAGAATCCTCCCTTGATCAGAGACTCGATCTTGGTTAATCGTTTAACACAATTAAATACATTACTAATCCATTATTTAATTTAAATACGCGAAGGCCACATAAATTAAATTTCGTTAATTCGTTAAGAATAGTATCTCTGAGGCTCTTCGACACAATTTAACCTGCAACTTGAAGGAGATTTCGTAAATTTGTTATTGTACCCAAAATATAGAAAGTCTATAATTTAATTCAAATCTTTGTTGAAACAAAAAGCATCCTTGACATATTGAATAGAAAGGTGGGACCTCTACTCTCAACTTACCTTTCGCTTATATATGAAAACAATAACAAATATGTTTATACTTTTTAGCAAGGACAAGGTTAACCATTTTAGCACTTGTTTGATTCCCATTATTTTCAAAATAAATTTTTTTTCTTGTTTTTAACCACGCATTCTTCAATAAAACAATATTACACGCAAACCCAAATTTTTTTTTTTATTTTTTAACTACAAATTATTGATCAATCTACTATTATAAAATGCATTCTTCTCTAAGAATATAGCTCAAACAGGCTCGTACCAATTCAAGACTCAATATGAAATTAGAGTTTAAAATTTCAAATTGTTACTATTATTTATATTGTTGTCAATGGCCGATCACATGTGAATCGCTTGGGAATTTAGTTGCACATCAACAATAAGGATTTTTGCCTTGAAATTTGATATTATATATTAGTATTATTTAATCGTTATGATGTACATAACCATATATTTTTTTCTGGATGCTACTAACAAGAAGAAAAGCTATATAACTAAGATTCACATTTCATGTTCTTCTAATGAATTCTCAATTGATTATAGGTGTATTTCCCAGTTGATTATTAATTTTATGCTTATATTTTGTATAGTTGACCGTAGCTGAATCATTACCCTGCACTTCAAATCTTAAAAAAAAAAAACACGTCTTTAATTGAAAAATAAAGTAGTTTTATTTTTTATTCCTTGGATTTAGAATTTGGCATATGAATGACTTCATACATTCACTATTATTATTCTGTTCTCACCAAAAAAATTGGTAATCACATGCATTGACGTAGAACAATTTGTCTTTACATATTTATTTTATTTTTTTTAGGAAAATTGCATAAATAATCTCCAACCTATATTACGTATCACAACTTTATCCCAACCTTTTAAACAATGCAACAAATTTTGATTGTTGAGAACCAACTTGAACTTTTTGAAATTTGGGGACCCATTAGCAACAATTTATTGAGTTTGATGATCCATTTGGCTGATTACAAAGTTATTTTTAATTTAGAAAAAGCCAATCCCATTGTAAGGTATGACAGATATTTATTATAAAATTATTTTCTTCAAAATTATTTTGAACCATACATTATATTAATAACTTTTTACTTCTACCTTTATTTGGAAAAGCCAGGCCCTAAAGTTTGAAGCAATTTATTTTGTCCAAAATTATTTTCAATCATATATTATACGAGACTCATAACTTTTTCTTAGAACATCTCCAAGAAACTATCTAAAAAAAGTACTCTCTATTTTAAAGAGGTAATATTTAAAAGTAAGTTCCAATTACAATTTATTCTAACTTTTTTAAAGTAAATAGAGAGTTGTTATGACTCTCCAAATTTGGTGAGTCAAACTTATTTTTTGTTTTTACTCTATCATGATTGCATTTAATAAATAACAAATTTCAATATTCTATTTTTTAAAATTATTCAAATCTAATTTGAATTTATTGAACAATGGCATATAAAAAAATATGTTAAAAAAATACATGAAATCAATAATAGTTTATTGAAAAAAAAATAAAGAGCCAAAATAAGTAGCATTGTTACGTTTAAAAAAGATGTTCTTTATAAATAAAAAGTTTTTTGGAGATACTTTTATTTTACATTCTTTAGAAAAACGTTTCCTCAGATGCTTGTCTTGACCAACATAAACTCCTAGGTATCCTTTCTTGATCAGAGACTCGATCTCGCGCTGCAAGGCTTTGTATGTCTATGTGATTTGCCCATAGCCTCGATGAAACTCACAATTTAGGAGTGGATTGCATCATCGAGGGACATTTAAGTTATTTGAGGTCCTTGACTCTATCAAATTGTTTGACCTGGAGTTGTTCAGATGTGTGAGTGACATCAATTGTACTTTCTGCTTTTACTTACCTCGAGCAAGGTCCTATCGTGGATTTTACTCATGCTGTCTCTTATGCTCGGGCCTCTCAATGGTCGGGCTAGTCTTCTTAGGTACATTGTTTCCTCTATATTTATGTATTTTTCTCCTCGGGCAAGAAGCTCGGTCGCTGATTTTGGTAGGGTTTTCGATAGAAACATCTTGAATGCTTCCCATCTTATTGCATATGTAAGGGTAGAGACAAATGATGTAATACGTGGGTAGAGTATTTTGACCTTTTCTATATTAAATCATGTCATGAAATCACGTAGGGATTCATTTTGTCCTTCACGAAGCTATATGAGGTATGCAGTGGTCTTCCTGATGCGTTTACTACTTGTAAAGAAGGTAGATAACTTGTTAGCCAAATTTGAGAATGAGGTAATGGAATAGGGTTCTAAGGTAGAGAACCAATCCCTAGCAGCATTATTTTAGGGTTTGCAGAAAGGCTTTGAACATTACGAGATCTAGTGTGACTTGTAAGTTCATGACAATCGTGTATTCATTGAGGTGATTGATGGGGTCAATGGTCCCATCGTACTCCTATAAGCAGGGGTATTTGAATATGTCCGGCAAATGTATGACAGCATATATTAGGGATGAATGGAGTATTGGGAATGAACCCTGCTCTTCCCTGTGTATTTTAAAATAGACCAACCACAATTCCATTATGTATGATCATGGTGAGTTCACCTGAGTCCATAGTGTCCGACTTTGAGGTCAAAGCCATAGGAGGTATGCTTGAGGTTCTGGTTCCACAAATATAATGGGTAGGTCTTGGAACCTGAGCTCAAGCATCGGCCATAAAACCTCCCGGTGATGCCGATCCTGGTTCCCAATGGAAATTCCTTTGACTTAACAATTGAGTTAGCGTGACAACTTGTTAGCAGTGCTCCTCGAAAGCTCCGGTGATAACAACTGTTGGTTGGGGTATTAGTATTTTTATGATTTTTCTTGAGGAGCTGGAGGATCTTGAGCAAGATGATGGTTTAGAATGGATGAGCTCACTAGTGGAAGACTTGAAAGTATATTAACCATGGCTTTTGGTAGCGATTCTCACAAAAGGTACCAATGATGCTAAAAAAAATCTTACCTGTTAATTTTCGAGCTTAAAGACTACAAATGAGCATGAATGAGATCTTTCAATACCTGAAACAAAGGCTTCGAGGTGTGTCCTCGTCGCCCACTCGATGCTTAAGTTAGAGAGATAATTTATGCATGAGGCTATAGACTGAAAAATGTAAAAGCGTACCTGAATAATGATCAAAGTCTTTGTATTTATAGAGGTAGGTAGTACACTCCTAGTAGGATTGGATTAGTTGAACACCTTTAGCCGANGCTTTTGGTAGCGATTCTCACAAAAGGTACCAATGATGCTAAAAAAAATCTTACCTGTTAATTTTCGAGCTTAAAGACTACAAATGAGCATGAATGAGATCTTTCAATACCTGAAACAAAGGCTTCGAGGTGTGTCCTCGTCGCCCACTCGATGCTTAAGTTAGAGAGATAATTTATGCATGAGGCTATAGACTGAAAAATGTAAAAGCGTACCTGAATAATGATCAAAGTCTTTGTATTTATAGAGGTAGGTAGTACACTCCTAGTAGGATTGGATTAGTTGAACACCTTTAGCCGATTTGAGGAGTTATACGATAGTTGGAAGTCTTACCATGTCTAGAAATTGCAATTTCATAGATATTAGGTAATTGGTGTTTGGATGAAGATGGAACTCTGATGGAGTCCCATAATAATAGGACAAAAGAGATATGATAGGACTCAACCTTATCGGAGTTGGATAAGCCTTATCATATAGAAGAGTCCTAATGGATTACGTTTGTTAGAAGTACGGCCAACAAATACACATGAGGAGACCTAGAACCAAGGGACAATTTTTGTACCTGATGACATAGGCCGATGAGGTCTATTTGGATTGCCCCAAAAAGGTTGAGGACACATACTCGAGGAGGTCAAGTAAACTTTCCATGGAATGGCCAATATTAACCTCGAATATGCAATCCTTAGGTTGGACAGTTTTTTGCTATATCAGGTAGTTATTTATATAAAACTCTAGACTCAAATCCTAAGAAATCAAGATTGACTCCTACTTTTTTGCATCTTGACTCATATTAAATTGTTACACTTCAGAAGTTAGTACATATTAATCTTTAAAATTCGGGCTTTACATTAATCAAAAGTTTAAGTTAGGGTTATAGTGTAAGTTGATGAATCAAGATGTTCATTCGTTGCAATTAAGATTTTTTATTTTCTTGCATTGTTTACAAAATAAAGTGACTTCTAAATTTTTTATAACACGTGACAATTGAACTTGATATATTCATAACTTTGATAGGTATACCTTTTTTATTATCTCAAGTTCGTTGTTCTCTTTTAAAATACATTTTTTCCTTTTTTTACTCAAATAGAGTGAGTTCAATAAGTGGATGCAATTTCTTAATACTACATAGTTATGTATCTAATTAGTATTTTTATTCATTTTATAAGTAAAAGAATTTAAGGATTGTTCATAATTAAATTATAAGTTCTAGCATGCCTCACTTACGGATTAAATGAGATTTATTAAGAAACAATTTGTTCTCAAATTGTAATTTAATTTTTGCTGTTTTAATTTTCTAAAGTTGATGAAGAACAAGAAAAATCCCGCAACAAGAATTTTGCCAAAATAGAAGGTTTGAACACAATTATAAATCGTTGTCCTCAAACAATATTTACCACCAAAGAGATAAGTGCTTGAATGTTTCAATAAAAAATAGTTTTCATGAGTAAACAAACCTTAATCCAAGTTTTGAAGAACAATATACAAACCTTGGTTTAATCTTTGATTTTGGATATAAGGGAACCAATTTGATGTTTTTAATATGCTTTCCAACTTGAAAACCATCCATAAATATAATACCACAATCTCCATATACGAAAATGTGCAAAAACCAAGCAAAAAATGTGTGAAACCTTTCAAAACTATACCAGAATTCAAAAGCCAATGATAAGAAAAATTTGAACTGAGTGATCGCCCTATTCACACAATTGGCCTCTGTAATTCAAAAACTAGGCCGGCCGATCGCCTTGCCTTAAGCTGGGAGATCGCCAGAGCCATTTTCTGGTTTCCATCATTTTTTTTCTTATTTTGTTTTTGCTTGTTTTTCTTATGGGTGATCACTTCCAAAATTACTCCTCCTTGTCAATTTGAATCATATCCAACAATATGTGTATGTATTTTTGTGTGTGTGTGTGTGTGTGATAATTTGGATATGGCTCGAATTTTATGAGAATTTAATTGAGATTTCTAAAGGAAGTTGGTAGTATGACTTGAAGAAGTCTTGAATGAGTCCAAGGCGGATATGGAGAAGTTTTCGGGATTTTGACATTTTTTCTCTTCTGTTCCAACTTAAATACTCCATTATTTATTAGACCTATTGTATTAGGATTTCACCTTATATTAGACTTTTCATTATATTGTATTATCTTAGCGTGTTAAGGATTCTTTGATTATAAATCTGTTGTGTACAATACATTGAGATTGACCAATTTTTCTAACTTACTAGTTTGGTTTAGAGATATCCTTCGTAATCCTCCATTATTGATTATTAATAAATTCTTCTCCTCTGCCCGTGGTATTTTTCCTAGTTGTGTTTTCACATAAATCTTTTGTTTTTGTTATCATATTGCCTATCCTTATTTTTTGTAACAAACTATTATCATAACAAATTCGTATTGATTTGTTTTCTAATAAGTGGGATCACAGTTAGGTTTGTCAGTTCTTGGGAGAGCCAGTTTAGTTTCGTATTACAGCAATGTTTGATCAACTCAGATCAAGATTTGATTTTCGACATGGCCAGTATGAAGTTTGATATTCAGCTTTTGGATCACAACATCAAATCTTTGTTAGGTAGATTTTTGTTTGGATGCTGAAGGAGAAGCAATGTAAGGATTGAGTTCTGATAAAGGGGCGGAGAATGTCACTACACCAAAAATGATCATTTGCAACACTTAAAAGGCAACATTTGTTGATAATTGTTTGCTAAAATGGTCTTTTTGCAACATTTTAGTAAGTGAATGTTGCAATTAGTTAATGTAATTAAGTTTTGATAATATTTTTAAAATGAATGTTGCTAATGTCACTTTTTGCAACTTTTATTGACTGTTGCGAAAAGTTTACCTTTTTGCAATATTTATTAACGTTGCAAAAAGTTTCAATAGGCCATCTTTTTGCAATGTTTATTCAATGTTGCGAAAAGTCTATTTTTGCAACATTTAATGAACGTTGCAAAAAAGTAAACTTATCGCATTTTTTTTTAAACGTTGCAAATTACTTTGGTAGACTAACTTTCCGCAACATATTTTAGACGTTGCAAATCTTTTGGATTCGCAACGTTTAATAAACGTTGGAAAAAAACGAATGAAATTAAGTTATATATGGGCTTAAATTGAAGAAATCCAAATTAATTCAAACCCTAAATTCTCTCTCCCTCCCCCCTCCCAAATTGAAAAATTCCCTATCTTCCTTTAGCATATGTGCATCTAATCAATATTTTTGAGCTATATCCCATCTAAAACGAGGTCGATATGTCTAAAAGGCCATGATGAGCTAAAGAAAAAGTTTTCTACAATTAATTGTAGTTAGTTTACTCAAAGATGATAACTGTTCCTTGAATTGATCAACCATGATGCCAAGATTTTATACATAAAATTGTGTCGAAAGTGATGTGTGATGTGTAACACTTATTCGGACGGTCAAAAGTGAACATTTGAGAATTAATTTAATAGAATTACTATTTAATTTGGTTAAATCTAACTTGCTGCAGGATAAACTCGAGTTTGGATGTTTGTTAATGAAAATAAGTGAAATTCTATTAGAATGTGGTGACCCGAATTCTGTTTGGACATGTTTTATTATTCTCGCTCACACACATATATGATGCATTTTTGATATAATATTCGAAGTAGTCGTCCAAAGCACACTTATCTCTTGTACTCATATTTGATATTGTGGATTTTCTCTTCTTTTGCCCATGGTTTTTCTCGTGTAGGATTTTTATGTAGATGTGTGTTCTTGTTCTTAATTTTTCTATTACCTATTCTCGAGTTTTTTATATAACAAACTGGTATCGGAGTGAGATTTGATTTTCAGCATGGTAACTATGAAGTGCGATATTTCACTTTTAAATCGCAACACCAAATTTTCGCTATGAATTCAATTGGTACCATGATTCAATTTAAGTCTTTCTTAAGGGAAAGGTCTTGTGTTCGAATTTTGGGAACGTGATAGAAATTTGTGAGGGATAAGATAGGTTCAGACTCTCCCATAGTAGAGAGTACGTAAGTTAATGGCTTGAGCATAGAGGCTGGGTCGTTACATGTGGGCTATGCTCGTGCAGATCGATTTGGATGATGCTCTATTAGGGTTTGATAAGATGTCTTCATCTTGGACATATGAGAAAACACCGTAAGGATCAAAAGACCCTATCTAAAATTTATCTTCATCTATCAAGAAAATACTACAGGTCGTTTTAAAATATAAAACCATCTCTTTGTTATGCTTAAAATTGAAGTAGTTATGCATGACGAATATCCTATCCAGTAAGTTTTATACGAAGCAACAACTGTATTCACATTGCATGATAGAACGTACGTCGATAGAAGATCATTTAACCGTCTTTAAGGAAATTATCTCTAATCTAGAGACCATTGAGGTTAGTACGATAAAGAAGATTTAGAGTTGATTTTATTATATTCGTTGCCTTCTTCATTTATGACTTTCAGAGCAACTATTTATTTTAGTCGTGACACTCTTACCTTGGATAAAATATATTCCGCTATGTTCTCTAAGAAGAAGATGAAACAGCTTGTGATTATATCTGAGATTTAGGCAGAGGGCTTTGTTGTTCGTGAAGGGACACAAAAAAGGAATTCTGGTAGGATATGAGTGATAGATCGAAATCTAAAAATAGAGACGAAACTTTCAATTACTACAAGAAGGAGGGGCACATCAAATCTAAATGCTATAAATTGCAGAATAAGAACTAGAGAGCTATTTCTAATCAGAAGGGAAATAAACCAAAAAATATAGGTAAAACCAATATTAAATAAGAGCAAGGAAGAAGTCACCACACATGTCACTTAAGTAATATAGCTACAGGTTTGTTGAAAAGGGATCTCACGCATGCGACACCTGCATTTTTTAGAAGTTGTGTTTTGTCCTTGATTTTGATCCGTTATTCCCTTGTTCCTTTTCTTGTGTAATTTTCATCATTTATCTATCATTTTCGTCCAGTTAACTCCATATGATCCTAAATCAACGTTCGGTGGTTCAAATCAACTATGAGAAACTTTCAATTTGGTCCCGAACTTTGGATTACGTCATTTTTCGTTCATCTACTCTAATTTCACTTCTAATCATTGAGTTTTACCTTAAAAAATATAGGAGATTAGGCCATAATTGATAATAAGAACTCCTAAATATCACTTTTCTACATACGAAAAATTGTCAATGGTGTTGTGATAATAGGAAATAATGCACATTATAAGATAGCTAGTACTTGAATAGTTAGAATTAAAATATTTGACGGAGCTGTCAAGACCCTTGGTAATGTGAGATGTGTTCCAGATTTGAAGAGAAATTTTATCTTTTTGAGTACTCTTGATTCAAAAGGTTATAAATACTCTAGTGAAGAAGGAGCCCTGAAGGTTAGCAAATTTGTCCTCATTGTGATGAAAGCGCAGAGAAAGTTTGCCAAGTTATATGTCTTGCATGGTTCCACGATTACAAGTGATGCAGTTGTTATTCATGATTCCTTGTCAGATGCTGATGTTACTAAACTATGGCATATGTGTCTTGGGCATATGAGTGAGAATGGGTTGATTGAACATAGTAGGAGATGACTTCCTGAAAGACATAGTACTAGTAAATTGAAATTCTGTGAGCACTACATTTTTGGAAAGTATAGAGAGTTACGTTCATTAAAGGCATTCACACACAGAAGGGAACACTTGATTACATACATTCTGATCTCTAGGGACCATCTAGGGTGCCTTCCCAAGGAGATGCTTACTAGATGCTAATTATTATTGATGATTTTTCTAGAAAAAAAATGGATTTCTTCTTAAAGCAGAAGATTGATGTTTTTACAACATTCAAGGAGTGGAAGACCATTATTGAGAAGTAGATAAAGAAGTATGCAAAACATCTTTGTTTTTACAACATTCAAGGAGTGGAAGACCATTATTGAGAAGTAGATAAAGAAGCAAGCAAAATATCTGCATACTGTTGACGACTTGGAGATTTGTTCTAATGAGTTTAATGTTTTCTGCAATTCATGGGGAATTTTGAGGAACTTAACAATTCATATGACTTAATAGCAAAATGGTGTGGTAGAACGGATGAATAGGAATTTAACGAAGAAAGTACGTTATATTCTCTCCAATGTTGGTTTACCTAAGTTATTTTAGGCCAAAGTTGTTTCAACTGCCTATTTTCTTGTTAATCACTCACCCCAACTACTATTGATAAAAAAAGGTTCCAGAAGAGGTTTGATGTGGTACTCCTGCCAATAAGTGTATTTTATACACTTATTTAGACCAATAAATGAGATTAATTGTTGTGTATTTTGATGAATATGGATTAATTATGTATATATTTCTTTTGTTAGGTAAAACTCGATGCAAATTGATGGAACTGGACAAAAGGAGAAAAATGGGCAAAATGAATAAATTCAAAGTTGGGAGACCAAATTCCAAGTTTCCAATAGTTGATTTGGATCACAAATTGATGATTGAAGATTATATAGGTTGAATTGGATGCAAATAAAAAGATAAATTGCATAAATTGAAAAAGAAAAGGACTTAAGGAACCTATCATCAAATTTTGGGGACAAAATGCACAACCATAATAATTGCAGGTAGCTCGTGTGTGCTACCGATAATGTCGAGTGCACCAAGAGCAAACTTGGCTGGCGACACATGCATGACCAAGTATATGATGTGTGTGCATGGCTTCATCGGGTAGACAGATTAAAAATTTCTTTTTCTTATTCAAACTTTATTTGAAACTCAATTTGGACGCGATTTTGACTTAAATTCTGGCTACTATAAATATTGAACTGGGGCAAAACATTTAGCATCTCTCTCTAGCCTCTTAATACACATTCATATCACATAATTCATCTAGAATAAGAGGTGAATTCACATTTATTGGGAGAGAAGATCAACCTAGCAAGGATTTAAAAACCAAATACATTAAGAATTTGAAGATTTCAAACTTGGAATTGAAAATCGAGATATCTTGCATTCATTCATGATCCGGGTGACATCTATTCATTATTCTTTTTGTAATTTATTTGAAATCATGCTAAGCTAGATCCTTATTTGTATTGATGAAGATTATCCCTTTTTGTTTTTTTATTTTAATTCAAGACAAGTAGTTTAGTTAATTCTTGTATTTCTTGATTAATCATGCATTCTCGTTGTATTATTTAATTGATTTGCTACTAATTAGGTATTTAATTGCTTGCTGTAGTGCTTAAAATTTCAAAATTAAGTTTAAAATGTTGCAAGGTTAACACATGGGCAATAGATGTTAGGGATAATATATCACGTGAGCGATCATCTAGATATTCGTGAAATTGAATGTGTTTTACTCATTCAAATTTAGATTAGAAATATAACCAAATCGGGCCTATAATAGGCTTAGTTTATCTTGAAAAACTAAGTTAAATATCATAGGATGAATGATCATCAAGAATGCATTAATAAAATTGGAATACATAGTTAAGAATTAAAATAAATAATAATAGGTGTATTCAAACAAAATCATCCATTCATTTATACAAACAAATGTTTTTTTCATAATTCTTCAAATAATTTAGAATAAATAATAAAATAATATCTTTTGTTTTACATAATTTGAATTCGATAGTAAACTAGTACATTTGAATTAAAATTTATTCAATGTGAGACAATACTCTAACTCATCACATTTATTACTTGTCAACGATCTTGTACGCTTGTGGGTGTTGCTCGATCACCTACTAGTCCATGTACCATTCCAGTGCTGCTTGTGCTAAAGAAATATAGAACTTGGAGGATGTGTGTGGATT
>CAIGRK010055147.1:0-11717 GCA_903798315.1 Fraxinus greggii | reverse complement strand
AAGAAAATTGATCTTGACATAGGTGGTGCTACTGGGTTTCGTACAATAATGTCTAAAGCATTTATCTTATTAGATGGATAGATATTGATTTCTTGTTCTCATTTCTATATCACTGTCCATAACAGCACTCTTAAGAAGTTGCACCGAAAATATAAGCATCGGATTTCATTAATCCTTTCCACTTTGATATTATGCAATATCTTGTTATAGAATTTCTCCCAAATGAGAGTAACCCTGAGAAGCACAGATACAAATACGGATACGCAATTCGAATACGATACGATACGGTTACGTCGATACAACTTTTTTTAAAAAATTAGGGTATGTGGATACATGTTATAAAATTCAACATAATTTCATTAATATAAAAAAAGTATATTAAAACAGAAGAAGACACGCTGATTTTAGTAACATATTTCCAAAGTGGTTTTGATAATTCTTCATCACTCGGTTGAGAAGAAGACATGTTTTAATGTTTTAAGTTTAAAAGTATTTGCCCTTTCTAAAACTCTATTTAGTATTATATAAGATAGTTTTTTTAATAATTTATAATTACATTTATTTAAGGATATTAAATATATAGTGGAGTTTGACTATATCAATGTATAATTTATTAGCACAATTTTAAATGTATTAAATCATTGTCTATTTTCAATAATAAAATTAACGTAACACAATTTTACATTTATTGTTTAATACTAGTTACTATCTATTTTCAATAATAAAAAAATATTTATCAACTATTATTTCGGTTTCAAATTTATTAAAAGATTAAATAATATTGTATATTTTCAATAAAAAATCTAGTTTTTAATTAATCTTAAAACTCTAGTTGTGCATTTTCAATAAATATTATTAGTATTCAATAAGTTATTAAAATAATTAAAAAATACATATCCAATACGTATCGAAAATAATTTAAAAATATAGAATAATTAAAAAATATGTATTCGATACGTTTCACAATTTTAAAAAGTATAAACATATATAAAATATCAAAAAAATATGTATTCGGTATGTGTCGGAGAGTATCCAAGCTTGAATTCGTATTGGATACTGGTACGTAATGAGTTTACAAGTATCCGTACTTCTTAGGAGTAACCTAGTTTCAACACATGGAACTTCCTTGAGTCCCGTGAAATAGTATGTATTTTGAAATAAATGTCTAAGTTGTTTTTAGGATTGTAAGATCTCCACTCAAAAATTACGGATGTACTTGCTTCATGGATCACAATAATCGCTGAATGATAACAGGCTCAATTATAGCATACTTTTGGTTTAGTCACTTCCACTATTTACATTACTGGTATTTAATAGGATATCGCGGAGGATAATCCCAAATCTTTTGGTGACCCAAATATTAGTGATCAGAGCAACAGAGTCGAACAGGTGAAAGGAGATTCTCTCCAGGTACTGTCTTCAACAGAAAAAATTCACCTGTGGAAGGTATATCAGGAACCATATTTAGGGTATGCACATACAATCATGTACGTCTGCTTATGTAGGATACTGAACAGAATGAGGGAGATTCAACTGTTGATGGCGAAGCTGGGCTTGATACTGGAATTCGGGTATGTGCTTTTAGTATCCAGTTTTGTGCTGCATACATACATACATACATACCTGCATGCACGCATATAATACATATATAACATATGAGTTAGCACATAAATGCACGAATGCCTGTATGTATAAAGCTCATTGTGTCATTGTAATAGTAGATTTTAGGTGCTTGATATTCAGGATGATGAAATCTTAGATTCTGCATGCATACATACATACATACATACATACATACATACCTGCATTCATGTCTGACGTGATTTGTGCAATATGAGTTATTCACTTCATGTTTCTAGGAGAAAGATGTACTTGAAGATACCGAGTCTTTATCGCGAGAAGAGTTAGGGCGTCGTATTGCTTCTCGATGGACTGGCGAAATGGCTGAGCAACAAACCAAAGAGGTTGATACCTCTAAAGATAATGATCCTCAAAACCACGATGAAACGCTTGACGATAGCCATGATGATGAATATAGTGGCTATGACTCAGAAGACGTTGAGCGGAGGTATGATGATGATGTTGATGATGATGATGATAACAGCGAAGACCAGTCTGAAGAGTATGAGGGGGAGGATCTTGAGGATTCGAGTTCTTCATACAAACCTGATTCAGATGATGAACTACACTTGTCAGGTGTTTTATTGACTTTCAACTCTTGACATGGAAGCATACATGTATTTTCCATGTTCTTCTCTGCAGCTTCAATTTCTAGTTAGCCAATGAGTTACTCACATTTGATTCAAATTGGTCAGATATAACTGGTATGAATAGCCAATCATGGCTGGATAAGATACAGCAAACTGTGAGGAGCATCTTTCAGGCTGTCAATTTTTTACAAACTCCTGTGGATATATCTGGTACCAGTAGGGGGTTTATACTCTGTTCACTTTAGAACAGGAGTCAGTTGGATACTGATGCTTTTCCTGTTTTCCATTGTGTATCTGCAGACGCTGCACGTGTACGCAAAGAGTACGACGAATCCAGTTCAAAGTTATCCAAAATACAGTCCAGGATATCAAGTCTCACACAGAAGCTAAAATATGATTTTGGTGTGCTAGCCATTGATGCACTGTGACCTTTTTCTGCTTTTTCTCTTTACATACATGTTCTTAAACCTCACATTTTGACGTGATGGAGTTTTCTACACTTTTATCTTGCAGGACAGGAGAAGGAATTTTATTCATTCTATGGTCAATGTTTTGAGAGCAAGCAGAACAAGTAAGAAACTTCCTAGTTTCTTCTTCTTTGCCCTTTTTGACTTATATTGTGCTTTTGGTATGACATATTTCTGATTCATTGCAATTGGAATTGAAAATAATTGTTTCAGGTATGTTTACAAAATCTGTCCTTTTAAACAAGCTACTCAAGCGGAGGGTCATAGTACAACTCGTTTGGGGTAGGCATTTTTATATCTTGACATTTATATTGATTTATGTTTATAATGTCCCTCCAATTGGACGTGTCGATATCAATAGATATTAATGATGCTGATTTTCACCTCATATTTGATCTGCTGTGTGTGATATCTGCTAGAACACCTATCTAGTTTTATTTGATTCAGTCCTCTGTCATCTACTATTAACCCCTTAATATAGGAGCTGGGAGAAATTTGATGAGTCCTATGGAATCATGCTATTTTCAAATGGAGATCATTGCTGGAATGGCCCAGATAGAAGCATAAAGGTGTCTGTTTTCGGCTTCTTAAGTTTTTTGTTTGGGAATGTCACTCCAGTTTCCTTTCACGTAATGAGAAATTTTTATTATAATATACAGGTAAAGTTAAGATGTGGTTTGAAAAATGAAGTTATAGACATAGGTGAACCAAGCCGTTGCGAGTAAGAATCTCTCTCTCATCATTTGGATTTACATAGGCAAAATTGGCTGCGGGCATGTCAGTTTCTGTTTCTCTGTTTTTATTTATTTATTGGATCTGCTGCATCTGAATATATTTGCATTTACAGATACGCAGCGTTGTTGTCTACTCCAGCCTTGTGTGTGGAAGATAAACTTAAGGTTACATTTTATGCATTTTGTTGCTTTTATTTTCCCGTATTAATACGTTTCATCCATGCATCAAGTTTTAATGTTGGTTGTGATGTAATAAAATATGGTAGGAACTGGAAGTTAAACTAGAGACGATGAACAAGGAGCAACCACAGGTTCACGATGAGCTTTGAAACCCTCGGAAAGTCTTACCAACGAAAAATCTTATTAGGACCAAATTATCCCCTCTTGAGAATAATTGTTCTTCAACTTGTGCGACAAATGCTGGAATTGTTTCTATCCGATGTCTCAAGGAAAACTTGAAGCTAATATGAAGAGTCTGATGATTTAATTTTATCCCCGTAGTTTTCTTCAAACAGAGAAGAAACTATCCCTTTTCTGATTGACTTGGAAGAAAAGGCATCCGAACATCACCCTTACTTTTTTCTCTATATTAAACTCTAATTACTTAGCATCCCTCGAGATGATCTCACGACCTGTATTTTTGCTATTAATTTAATAAATTTTTGCACATTCTTCTCTACCTTGATCCCGCTACAATATGGTGACTTTTGCTGACTTTCTATACAGAATGAGTGTTTTTTTTTTTTTTTGGCTGGGCAACATAAGACCATTTACCTTCGGATGCATAAATGTTTGATAGCTGGATACAAGGGGCAAATTCCTCAAGTACAGAATAGTTTTTACAGATTTTCTACAGTAATTCAAAAATTGTCTTACATGATGATGACCCCACATGTTTAAATAATGACAAAAACCCAACCCCACCCACCTATGGTGTGAGTGGTCTAGCAAGTACAGGGATTTAAATCCCTGTACTTGTAGCATGGTCCGGATACAAGGTTCGGCATTTTTAGGCTCGAGTTCTAGAAGTTGTTTCGCAGCTACTTGAGAGCCAAAACCAAGTAGAACGTTTGTCCTACACACCCATTCGTGACCCAAAAAACGTGTTTGATTCCATTGGCAAGTCATTAAGTAGACCCATAGACTCGTCGGGGTGGCCAGCTCGCCCCCAACAAATCTACCGTGCAAGAATGATGTTCCGTGGTAGGCCATATCGAGTATTTTGATTTCATGCGGGAACACATGGCAGGGCTTCTTTTCTCCTTTTATATCATGGAATTCCACGTCTTCGCTTCTTCTTTCTTCTTCCTCCTCTCAAACTATAATCAACAGAATTGGAGAAAAAGTAGTCCACCCACATAAACCTTCGCGTGGGTTAGAAGTTTTGTAGATCGAACAAATGGAGAGACGCACGCTTTATTGAATTAGAATTCTTGAATTTTGGGTTTTTGTTCAACGTAATTTATGCCTGATTCTACAGTCGGACCCCACCACTAGAAAGAGACATACTAGTTTGTCTCTCTACCTAGTGTAGGTTAATTCCATTTTTTATCACTGAAATATGTAAATGAAATTTTATGGATCTTACTACATGTATATAAAAGTTTATATAATATCACACTTTATTCTACCATTTATCAGTTTAAAATATAATCAATTTTTTTAACCAATGTTTTTTCTCCACGTCATTTTATATAGTCTCTTATGTACCATTTTTCTGTATAAGTAGCATAATCCTTTAGATGAATAGAACTTTGTAAAGTCTTCAAGTTGCTTTTTTATGACTTTAAATAGTATCAAACACGTAGGTTTCGTTAGGGTACCATTAGGGGCATAATGAATTTTTGGATGGTATTAGTTTGATTTTTTTTAGTTAAAAATTGCATTTATGCTATTTATGCTATTGATCTAAAACCATTTCCACCATCCATATTTCCCTTTTTTTAAAAAAAGAAAAAAGAAAAAGAAAAAGAAAATTTTCCGCCCGCATTAAGTTTTAGCGTTGATAGTGCAAATAATATTTTTGACTGAAAAGATGAAGATTATCATCCAACTTAGTCCACCATTATCGTTCACCTACTTTGTTCATTTTAATTTCTTACTAATTTTTCATGCAATCTAATATTGTGCCCTAACGCAGCCTTAAAATCTAACTTATGAAGTGTAATCTAACAATGACTTGAAGGGGTAGAGAACCTTTTCTTTGCACAAAATGTCAGATAAACTCGAATGGTCCATCCGTATCCTCTCCAATTCATCATACAACACGAAAAATAAAAATTAAAAAAAAAAAAGTTCATTTATCCCGTGCCTCTTCCCCCATTGCAACTGATAATGACACAAAATAGTGAAAAATCATCAAAGTTTAAAACGTATCAATTTAGTCATCAAACTTTACAATATATAATTATTTTTTTCAATCAAGTCACTATTTACGGAGTTAATCAATTTAACGGATTTGGGGATGTGTGAAAAATGTACCGACAAGTAAAAAAAATCATCGACAAAGTGGATTTCATTATAGTTTATGTTTAAAACATTCATCCGAATTAAATCCTTACATATGTACGAGAATTCGAATAGCGATTCAAAAATAGGACAAAATGGATCGATAATAACTTAATGCATTTGGCAACGCAACAATCCTTTGTCGAAGTAACCCAAACACCGTCAAAATAAGTAATTAAAAGTGGAATAAATTCGATAACTAAAGTGAGCATTTTAAAAAAAGGAGTGACCCATTGAAAAAGAATCAATAATTAACAGTAGACGTGTATGATGTGGACACCTTGTGATGAACAAATGCATTCTCTTTGTACTTTCCTTTGGACAATTTATAAAATTCAAAATATACAGACACACAATATCTGAAATTGATTAGTATTAATATTAGTGTTTATATATTTTCTGGATCGGAATTTGTGCGATTGAAATCGAATAAGAATTGATACATACATGGCGACGATGAACAACAATTATGGCAACGGCGGTGAAATCATGGAGGAGAGAAGACCTAAAACAAAGATTGTATGCACTCTTGGACCGGCGTCTCGTTCTGTGCCGATGGTGGAAAAGCTCCTTCGTGCAGGTATGAACGTGGCCCGATTCAATTTCTCTCACGGATCTCACGAGTACCATCAGGAGACTCTCGACAATCTTCGAAAGGCTATGGAGAATACTGGAATTCTCTGCGCCGTCATGCTAGACACCAAGGTTTACTTTTTCTCTCTGTGTGTGAGAAAGTGAGCGTTTTTTTATTATATGTTATACATGGGGCTGTTATATTTTGTGCTTTTTTTTTTTTTTCTTGTATTAATTCGGTGTCTGTTTGTTACCATATCGGCCACTGTTTAATGCTGATTTTTTATTTTATTTTTTATTCTATCTTCTGCAGAAACAACGTAAGCACTGATCTACTTTTATTTGAAGGAATTTATTTTTTCATTTTTTGAATTATAAATATTTTTGAGATATTTTGTTTTTATGCTCTACATTTTCATTTGTGCTGAAATTTTTATCACTTTGGGAATTATCTGATTTTTTTAGAATGATCCACTATACCTATGCCCCTCCCCTTATTGAGAAATAGATGAATTGCTTGATTATAGAGAATTTATCAACAGATACTACACTTCTTTAGTACACTGGTCTAGTCTTTCTATATGATGCTTTTGAATGATCAATAGATTCTATTGAGTAATGGTCTCGTTATGGTTTCCGTTTCTCCGGTAATTGCTTATGTGATTATTTTATGATGTTCCTTGGTTTAAACTTTCTTAACCTTTAATGTAACTAAGTTAGCTAATACACGAGAAAGCAGATACATCTTGTGCCACTTTGGAAATCCTTCCTTGAGCCACTGGTCTCTCTCTGTCTCTTGCCAATGAATTCTACCCAAACAAAGATGCTTGCTTCAGGAGCTTGTTGAGCTGGTGTAGGATTTTCTTCCATTTGGTTCTCTTTTTAGGTGTTAATATTATGGAGTTCATGAACTTTGTTCCATCTTGATTTGAAGTGGCTATTGCCATAATATTCTCTATTGAATCTTATTATGTGAACAGTTAACATTGACATTTGTGTGATAACACAGGGTCCAGAAATCCGAACTGGGTTTTTGAAAGATGGTAAGCCTATTCAGCTGAAACAGGGCCAAGAGATCACGATTTCCACTGATTATAGTATCAAGGGTGATGAGAACACCATCTGCATGAGCTACAAAAAGTTAGCTGTGGATGTAAGGCCTGGAAGTGTGATACTGTGTGCAGATGGCACAATCTCATTCAATGTTTTGTCTTGTGACAGAGAGAAAGGCTTAGTTCGATGCCGCTGTGAGAACACAGCAGTTCTTGGTGAGAGAAAGAATGTAAATCTCCCTGGGGTTATCGTGGATCTCCCAACTTTGACAGAGAAAGACAAGGAAGATATCTTAAAGTGGGGGGTTCCTAATAAAATAGACATGATTGCTCTTTCTTTTGTTCGCAAAGGTTCAGATCTAGTGGAGGTTCGAAAGTTGCTAGGTGAACACGCCAAAACCATACTTCTAATGTCAAAGGTTTGTTAGCATTATTTTCTACCTATTAATACATATCATTCTAAATCCAGACCTAGTAACAAGAGGTGTTGCGGTTCTTTATTAAAGTGCCATTAGGTCTTGACAAAATGAAGTTCCATTTCTGACTACTGATATTTTTTTCCCTTAATAAACCATCTTATGACCCAGAAAGATTGCACATAATTCAGTTTGGTTAGAGAATAATATTTGAGAGTGAAGATTGAAGAATTATAGTCGCTCAAGAGTGGAGATAGTGACATAGTGTTACTCTTTCCAGGCACTTAGGGATGTCTGTGACACAATCTTGGCATATCTAAAATGTCTGAGACCACTCTTATGATTCATTGTTGGCTCCATTTTCAAACCAGGCTTCCATATCAGAAGTTATGTAGTGCATAGTTTATCATCTAAATGTTGATTGCTGTTGTTCATTTGATTTGTAAATCATGGAAGTAGACCATTAAGTTTAAGCTTCTTTTTATATATATCTTGGTGTGATGAAGTAGCTGTACATATTCTCGTTCCTCATATTTCGCATTTTTATTAGGTCGAAAATCAAGAAGGGGTGGCGAATTTTGATGATATTCTGGCTAACTCAGATGCATTTATGGTGGCACGTGGTGATCTGGGGATGGAAATTCCCATCGAGAAAATATTTTTAGCACAAAAGGTGATGGTGTACAAGTGCAACATCCAAGGGAAGCCTGTTGTGACTGCAACTCAGATGTTGGAATCCATGATCAAGTCTCCAAGACCAACTAGAGCAGAAGCCACAGATGTTGCCAATGCCGTTCTTGATGGAACAGACTGTGTAATGCTCAGCGGTGAAACTGCTGCAGGAGCTTATCCAGATCTAGCAGTTCGTACTATGGCAAAAATCTGTATAGAAGCAGAAAGTACAATTGACTATGCAGATGTCTTCAAAAGGATTATGGCAAATGCCCCAGTTCCCATGAGCCCATTAGAGAGCCTTGCTTCATCTGCAGTACGAACAGCTAACTCAGCAAAAGCATCCCTTATTTTGGTACTAACTAGAGGAGGAAGTACTGCAAAATTGGTGGCCAAGTATAGGCCAGGCTTGCCGATATTATCTGTGGTTGTTCCTGAGATCAAGACTGATTCTTTTGATTGGTCATGCAGTGATGAATCTCCAGCTATGCACAGCCTTATCTTCAGGGGGTTGGTTCCTGTTCTCTGTGCAGGATCTGCAAGGGCTTCTCATGAAGAGTCCACAGAGGAAGCCCTGGAATTCGCTCTTCAACATGCTAAAACAAAAGGGCTCTGCAAGGTGGGAGATGCTGTTGTGGTCCTACACCGTATTGGAACTGCATCTATCATCAAGATTGTGACTGTGAAGTGATGAATTTGAGTTTTCTGCTCACTGGGTTTGTGTGTTTCAGAGGGGTTAGAGATAAATGCAGGTAAAAGACTTCTTGAATTTTTGCTATTTTTTATCCTTCAGAGGATGGACACAAATTATGTTTTCGTTTGCTTATTTCTTGTCTTGGCACCCCAAGTTTCAGATCTAGTGAGCTGGATCTTTGCTTTTTATTTGTCAAGTGACTATGGACAGCCATGTCCACTGAGGACTGCTTGTCTTCTTAATTTGAAAACTACAATAAGCATTAGAATAAAAAAACCCTTCCCTTGCGACCGTTTCATTGGTTGGCTATTGTGGTTCATGATTATTATAAGAGGAACTTCATCAGAGATGCCCATTTAACACTACCCTGATGAATTCTGGTTATCGATTATAGTTTGAGAGAGAGCGGTGCAAAGCTTCAATATGGCAACCAATGATGAATCTTTGAGGTACAAAACTATAATCAATTCTCTCTAGGAAATGTTCCTTCGCCATTAAGAGGTGTGTAACAGAGCAAGATGGGCAGCTCCCGTTTTGTCTCCCATTTTTTTCTCTCTCTTTTTTCAACGTACTCATTTTCAACTACACGTTCCAAACCCATAACTTTTTCGTACTTTTTAATCGTACATTCTCCAAAAAATCACTATTTAAAACAATGTTTTTCCGAAAAAAATGGCCACTAAACAGGGGCTTAATACAACAACAAACTAAATATTGTTTTCACTATAAGGGTATTTGATGGGGATTAAAATTAAATTTTTAGTGAATTGTAATAGAAGTTTTTGAAAATGTGGTTGAAAAAATGTGAGATCCATGAAACATGTTAATATTTGATTGTTTGACTTTGACTTAGATTAAATTCAAATTTTAATTCGACCCAAACAAGCCTATATTTGGAGCGAGTTGGTTCATTGCAACATCCGTGGAAGATATGAGACAACTATATCCATAGAAACTACAAGAATCATTTTAAAAATTTCAAATTGACAACTATATAACATGAAAACACAATCTGTTTTTGGAATAGTACAATTGGGTATGTAAAATTCTATTTACAAAAGCAAGACTAACATCTATGGAACGTGTATCACAATAAGCTGAAACGAATACAGCCTACACTTGAAAACTTAGTTTTCATCATTGGGTGAAGTACTTGGGGGTGCAGTTGTTGATGATCCTGATGGTGACATTGAGGATGAAGTCCCGGTACTAGATTGGGAACTGGAGGATGAAAACAAACTACTAAAAGGCCATGGAAGGGGAACCGAAAAACGTCTTCCATTTCCATTTCCATTTCTGTCATCCCGCTCTGCATTGTTGTTATTGCTATGATTTGTAGATCCATCTGAATCGAGCTTGGATTCATCAGAAGGTAACTGATACCGACAGACAGGACACGAACTATGAAGCTCGAGCCATGGTAAGATACATCCGCCGTGGAACTTATGCTTGCAAGGTATCTCCTTCGCTTCAGCCCCAACCTCAAAATCTTCCAAGCAAACAGAGCACTGCACCGCTTTCTCAATTTTCACAGTGGGCAATGCTTCTACTGCCTCTTTTTGAGCCGGCAGCGTCCCATATCTGTTTGGATCATTCTCAGCCAAATGCTGCAGCAACAAGTCTAAACCAGGACCCATGAAATAATCACCCAGCGAGCCACTAGGAATGCTGTTTTGGTGGTGGTTATTGGGATCATAAGAACCCTGTATTGTGATAGTTTGATTGAATGGATTGATCAAAATCGTATCGTCTCTGTTCCTATTATTATCTCTATCGTTCACTCTGATATCACTCTCGGAATTTATTGATTCAGACATCATTCCAGCTCGAATACCTTGGAGGAGCTGGAGAATTGTAGCTGAGCTCCTTCTCCTCCTCCTCGTTATTGACTCCATTTCACGATCAAGTTCCATTCCCACCTCGTGGTGAGGATTATTGTTCTCGTCCTCCACACCACCATCTTCAAATTCCACACGTCTAAGAGGACGACGGCGATGAGAGTTAGTCATCATGCCTAGCAAGATTGGGGCCCAGAGGGAGAGGGCCCGCTCAGAATCAATCCCTTCAGGTCCAAAATCGAGAGTTTGATCATTTTCCGCAGCAGTGGCAGAGGCCATTTCTTCCACAAATCCACTTTGACAGATGGGGCATTCTATCGTCTCGACCTCCACGATAGGATTCACCATCTGTGAACACAAGTGACACCAATATCTTGATCCTTCTGCTTCATCCATTTTCTTATCCTTTAATTATGTTTTCTATTCCTTCTTTATCCTGCTTAAGAGCAAACAACATTCTCAAGCCAATCAACAAAGGAACAACCAGAAGACAGGCCAACTAATGAATCGAAGCTCTAATTCGAAAGTTTCTTTCTTTTTTCCTTTTTTTTTT
>CAIGRK010055140.1:0-11793 GCA_903798315.1 Fraxinus greggii | reverse complement strand
ATAATTAAAATTAATCAATCCATAGAAATAACTAAAAGAATCCAAAAATATTAAAAATTCATTTTCTCGCCCAGGGACGCCTCGGCGCGCATGTTGCTGCCGATTTTCAGCGACAGAGGCGCTACGGCGCCCATTTCGGGTGAAATTTCAGCAGCGCCCGTCTTTCGGTATTTCTATCATAACTTTTTATCCCGATGTCCGGTTGAGGCAATTCAAGATGCGTTGGAAAAATAACTTGGAGGGATACAACGTTGATCCAGATATAATTTTTCAATTCGAACAATTTCTATGTCAAAAATGAGTCTCAATATGAGAATAAAAATCAGGAACATAACTTTTTCAGTTGGAAATTGATGTGTGATCATACTTTGATTATATTTGATTTCTTTGACTTCTTTCTTCGTCCAATTGACTCCTAGAATTTTCGAATCTTCATTGTGAGGTCGAGACGACTTTTGAGTATTTTCACTTTAGTACTTTCTGACCTCCTCACTGCAAATCCCAGCGTCTTCCTGGATTGCGTGCCTCTGCACCAACTCCCCGACTGTAATTTTCGAAACCTCCTAGATTGCGTACTCATGCACCAACTCCCGACTTTCTAAATTCGTCTCATGTGGATTAATGAAGAACTCCACATTCTCCAACAACAACTGACTCCGTACCTTCCTTTGATCTTTAAAACTCTGACAGATGTTTAGAAAGTAAGCAGTTTGGTATTTGATTAAGTGGATTTGATGTTTTCACCGCCAAGAATCAAACCAAACTACGAAGGGTGAAAGCTATGGATGAATTTGATGAAGTAGATATGAAGCAATATGTGTTCTCTCAATGTTCAATCTTGGAAAAAATCGTTCAGATGCGTGCTGGTATTTATACTGTAGGTTTGAGGTTGAATGTGCTGGATAAAAAGTTTTAAAAACGCGAATTAAGACTTTCTGAATAATACTGTCGCTCGAGTAAGAGCTCAGTAACAAGCGAGCGACAGATTGTCGCTCGAGTGAGGTGAGGTGGCAGGTGAGCGACGATGTTTTTGTTTCTGCCGCTCGAGCAAAGTCGGGACGACAATCTAGCGAAACTGTGACGCCGTTTTTCTCCTCTTTTCATACTCGAACCCTAGAATCTATATAACTCAACTTATACAAATTGCAAAATACTCATTGACTTTAACATCACATTAATTTCAGTCCTTTTTGTTCACTCACTTGTCAATTACATTAAAAACCTAACAAAACCTAACACAAGTAAAGGAAATAGCATAATATTTTCAGATTCACGAGAGAATATATTACTTTCAATACACAAGTATAATTCACCCAAAAAATGGGATTACATCAAATGTAAAATTACTGAATATATAACTAGTGTACTTAATTTGACTCCAAATGTTTTAGGAATATATATATTTTTTAAATAAAGACTAACTTACCTCTTTCATATTACAATTGTGGTTAGCAATACAAAAAATAAAAACGTATAAGTCAATTTGACGAAGGAATGTGTGTAGCACCCAAGTGACAGAGAGAGCTAAATCAAGGTTGAGGTAAGGACTTCTAATACACCACACAACATATTTCTTGAAAATGAGAGGAAACTGTCACATAATCTTCTGTTCCTGGAATCCAATTTCGGGGAAGGAATATTACCAGGAACCATCTTGGGATTTAGATATACTCGAACGGTCGTTGAAGGCACCACTTGTTGATACAATGTCTTGGGGGCTTGTCTAGTTGAAACGAGCAATCCATGGTTTATTTCAGTTTTTTCACACACTGTAAAACTCTGAGTGCTTGAATAGTCATCAATGTTTCCATGCGGCAAGAAGTTATCAGTCGCATTTTCATTCACAAATTCAGCAGACATATCATTTTGATTTGTATAAATGATATCAGTGTCAAAGTTTAGTTTGCTGGCTTCTCCTGCAATGAAATATTGTAAATTTATGAGTAAAGCTAATGGAAAAAAGAAAAGAATGGAAACTATGTAGCAAGACGATGAAAAAGTAATGTAGGAAAAACTGGCAAACCTTGAAAATCATGAAAATTGGAACTATTCTCCACTGGAACTGTTTCGTATTCCTCATAAAAGGTCTGCCAAGGACAATCAGTAACATAATTAAGCAGTCTGAAATATCACTTCTTTAGAATTAAAACTCAATGGCAAAAGGTTACTAATAGTAAACTATTTATCCTAAAAAATATAGATAAACATACTTACACCTTTTCTAGGAAGTCAATGACTATCCATTCTCTATCATAGGCTTCTCAGATACTAATGGTTGGGCGGGGCTTAAGAGGCGGCCATTTCAAGGTATTTTGAAGGTAAATTTTATTGAAGCACTTGAATTAAACTCTAGTAGCGCAAATTAGGTTACCTTTTCAAGTTCCCTGTTCGACATCCCCATCCATCTCAAGGTTTCAGCCGTTCTCTCTGATGCGAAAACTTCATCCTTTTCTTCAATTTTGATAGACCTATGATTTGGTTCGTCTCTTAAGTTGTCCATATGTTTGAAGGAATCAATACCATGAATTTGGTTACCGTGTGGCGGAAAGGAAAAATTCTCAGCCGGAGCATAAATTCCGCCCCATGTATCTTGATTTTGAAACTCGTGAGAAGCTTGAGCAACTGAAAGAATTTCCTCCACTATATCTGTAGGTTGATTTGTATTTTCATGAAAAGCATTAGAATGTGACAAACCAGACTGTGGGAAGTCCTGGATTTCCAATGGTGGTAATGTAAAACGATGTTGTAACCTTGCACACTCTATTGCTAAATCAACCTGAAAAACATAAATTATAACCAAAATGTAAAGATGAAAATATATATAGAGTAGTTGTAAAAAAATTGTATGTCCTGAGGTCAATTTTCGAGTCTAGTTGTACGAATGATGTTCAACATGATATGAGAACAAGGATGAGGTTGAGTTCACGTCCCTTGACCCATTATTTATAAAATGTTGTGCAATTGTCAAAATTATTTTATATTATTAGATGGAAGAAGACGTGTCACAGACTAAATTTAAATAAATTATCTATCACTTCTCTAACTGCTATTAGAGGTTGGGTTCAAGTCACATTTTCAATTGGCCTGTGATGGCCGGATGTAGGACGAATTATTTACCAGTAAGGCTGAAATTCCTTACCTTGGAGGGTGTATATGATGTTGGTGAACACCGGGAATATGGATTATTGATGAAACCAAATGCCTCTTCTGATAAGTACTGTGTCCATCTTCCATCATCTGGGCCATCTATATTCATCTGAGAGGCATTGGTGGCACTAGATGAGCAGCTTCCTAATGGCATTTGATAGTCTGAGCTATCAAAATCATCACATTTTCCTTGAGAGTACATGTCGATGCTGGAGGATCGCTCACTGGCTGTGGTCACATATTGGTCGCCAATTTTTGGGCCGTTCAAACTCTTCTTGAATACACGGCAAAGCGCGTAAGCTTCCTGAGAACTCATTCAAGAAATCGTTTATTTTTGTGACATATTAAGAATTATATACACAATAGTTGAGAAACACAGAAACCAACAAGACAAATATGTATAGATTCTTTGGGTAAAAGTTAGACAGGAGAAAGATCCTATTTATAGGATTACAAATAATTTAAAAACAAGATCCAGATAATATTACTGAAGATAGAAAGAATATGTCTTAACAAGAATAAAAGGTCAAAACAAAAGATAAAACAAGATTGCACCTGCAAGCCGTTGGCATTTTCACATTCCCTTTCATCTAATCGATATTCGTGCATAATCCAATCAGTTCGAGTTCCATGAGGAGCTCTACCTCCATAGTAAACTAGGGTTTTCTTCATCCCGACAGCCCTCGTTTGTGAATTCACCTTTCTATCCTTTCCAGTGGCCTTCCAGTATCCAGCTTTTGTTGCGCGATTAGTCCTCAACCCATTCGGATACTTACGATCTCTAGGGCTAAAGAAGAACCATTCGAGATCTTTGCTTGGCAATAATGACTTCCCTATACAATTAAATTTTTCAATCATCAGTTGTCCTGCGATATGTGCATTGAACAAAATACAAACAGAAAATAAATCAACAATTGAATAAACCAAAACTAAAAAGACAACATAGAATTTAGTTGACAAAATGCGGATCATTTCAAGAGAAGTTAATGAAGATGATTTTTCTTGAAGATTCGCATCTGAGTAGCAGAAAAGGGCATTAAAGTTGGTTAATATTTGCGGAAAGCAATGCAATCATATGCTTTTGTTTGCTTTTTTGACTGCATCTTGATCTTTGTGATTAAATAGAGGACAGTAAAAGATGTAGGGACTATGAAATGATGATCTTTATCTCAAGGAAAGGAAAGTGAGAATATAGATGATATTATTGACTGATAAAGTGTGTGTTCGAAGTACATAGTAGCTTATATTCATGATAGTTTATTGATCATCCAAAAGAGGGTGAAGCAAGCGCAAGGAATATTAATCAAACTTTAGTTTGCAGCTTCGAATTTTCACATCGTTAGCACTCGTTAGCGAATTGCAGAATACTGTCAATCACAGTAATTTATAACCATAAATTCAAGAATCTCCCATATAGTTTCTTTTGCATTATAAAAAGAGGGTTATGAATAATTATTTGGTACAAGTTTTTTATTATTGTATATTTAAGGCATAAGAAAACGCTAATTTTTCTCCACTGAGAAAAAGGATTTCTTTAAAAATTATCAACGACGAACCATATTTTTACCCCGTTTATAATTGCTGATTATGGCAAATAAAAAGCTGTATTATCAGGTCGAACGATCTAATGATATGACTAAGAAAAAAGGATTACTGTGTGTCATGCCAATATTTCATCTAAAGCTATTAGAAATGAGGCCAATCAATTTTTTATACCTTTCTTCATCTTCACTTTGTTATTAATCACTTCGCTTAGCTAATTTGATGAATCAATTTACAATAATTATCAAACAATACAAAATCCAAGCTATGGATTAAAGAAGGAGAATACCTGGCAGGTCCCATGGCTCACACTTATAGAGATCAACTTCAGGAATGATTTCAAGCTCAATCCTATGCCCATTGATCTTCTTTTTTAGATAATAAGCAACAAGTTCCTCATCAGTTGGATGAAAACGGAATCCCGGAGGCAATGAAACAGGTGTCATCTCCCTTTAAAATCCGAAACTCGAAAAATACAAAAATAATTTACACCACCCCCTTTGGAGTCCAACTGCAAATGATTCATGCAAAAACCCTAAAACAAATTAGTTGCAAAAACTAACAATATCATAGAAACATTCATTTTCTTAAACAATCCCTATCGACCGAAAGCCTCGTGATTTGAACATCATTTGATGTCAAATGTGTGCATGTTTCTGTGTGAGAGAGAAAGAGAGAAATCTTACAAGATCCAAAGAAGGGAAAGAGCGAGGCGAAGGAGAGAGGAGATTGAGAAGTGTTGGTTTATTGATATATAAGAGAACAAAAAGAGATGAGAAAAGCAAATTGGAGGCTCACAACCCCACACACTTTTATCTTTATATTAGTTTTTTCCCATCAAATGTTGCTTTATTAGTCTTTCTTCTCAAGCTCTTTACTCTCTCTAAATTCTTTCTTCTCAAGAAAATATCATAATATAGTTTATATATATATATATCCCATGCTTCGATTTTGTCCTTTCTTGGAATCTGAGCTTGCCGCATCCACATGGTAATATCAGATGTATTTTGTGTCTCTGTTTAAAGAATCTTTGCTGCCAATGAAATTCTGTATTGGGAAACGAATTGGCGGCTTTCTTAAACTGAAAAGAATGCTCCTTTCACATGCCAATTATGGGTTCATTTTTATTAACAAATGTGCTAACAGTAATTAATATCAAGCTCATAATCTGTTTAAAGAATCCTATTTTCTAGGCCTCGTAGGGTTGCACAATTGAAGTCATAATAGTACCAACGTATTTAGACATGGACCACCCATTGAACGGGAAAAAAATACGGTAGACGGTCAAGAGTCATAATTGGGTTATGATCTGAATTTTTGTTGAGGATATATTTGATTGAAAGTACTACTGAAGGAGTATTGCGAGTTGGTAATAGATTTGAAGATGTCGTGAAGGTGTTCAAGCGATCGCCCGCTGACGCTCGAACTCTTAAAACAGAGACCCTGACGCTCGCTTGGCGCCAACTGCCGCTCAAGCGGCAATGAAGTCTGGGCAAAACACTAATTCCATTTTTTGGTAGTTTTTTACTCCTATTTCATCTCAAATATTCCATTATTGATTTTACCCATTATATTGGAATTTCACACGTTGGAGATTGTTGTATTATAAATATTTGGTATATTACACATATTTGATAGAGCATAACAAAGAGAAAATCTGATTAATAGAGAGAGTCTCACAGATAATGTTCTTCGGGAGAGAGTCTTGTGCGATCTAGTATAACATATTGTAACTTCTTACTTTTGATTATAGTGAATTCTCCGCATTTATCCATATTGATTTTACCCATTATCTTGTATTCTTGTTGTTTGATTTCATGTTATCTCGTTATTCTCTAACAAATTGTTAATCTTTCGTATTAGCAATAATGAAATTTGATATTTTGTTTTTGGATTGTAACACTAGATTTTCTTTGTGGTACATCAAGATGAGAGCAGTTTCACCTAATTAGATTTAGATGATGCTCTATTGGGATCGAATAAGATACCCTCAACTTTGACACCGGAAAAGAAGCAACTTAAGGATTGAAACGCCCTATCACGGATACATTTTCATTTTTCGAATCAAATTCTCCAGGACGTTTTACGTTTTAAAGGAGAAAAGTTCATCTGCATTATGGTTGAAGTTGGAGCAGTTATACATGACTTGGAGCTTAACTAGCAAATTGCATTTGAAGCAGCATTTGGATTCTAATAGTGTGATAGAAGACGGATATTTGGAAGATAGTCTATCTGAATTCAAGGACATCGTCGATGATGTGGAGACCATAGAGGTCAAGTACGATGAAAAAGACCTAGGGTTGATTTTGTTATGTACATTGCCTGGTTCATATATGACATTCAGGGACACCATTTTATACAGTTGAGATACTCTCATCATTGATAAAGTTTATGACGCACTTTATTCTAAGAGGAAGATAAAGCAGCTAGTCATCGGATCGGAAGCCTAGGAACAAGGTCTTGTTGTTCATTCATAAGAGGAATTTGAGTAGTTATGGAAGTGACAAGCTTAAGTCTAATAACAGTGATATAGTCTGTTATTATTACAAGAAAAAAAAGGCACAAGAAGAAGAATTACTACAAGTGGTAGAATAGGGATAAGTTTATAGCTGCAAATCAGAAGGAACAACAGCTCTAGTTTCAGGAGAAACCAATGTTGCAAACGAAGAAAGCCACATTGATGGAAAACTCATTGTGATTTCTGATGACAATTCCAAGCCTAGTGAGGATTGGATTCTTGATTCAGCTTGCACTTTCCATATGTGACATAATCAGTATTAGTTTTCAACATATGAAACAGTTTCCATAGGTGTTGTGGTAATAGAAAACAATGCACCTTTTAAGATAGTGGTATTAATAAGGTCATATTATGATGTTTGTTGGGATAGTCAGGACACTAGGTGAGGTGAGACATATTATTCTAGTTTTGAAGAGAAATATTATCTCAGTGAGTATTCTGATTCAAAATTGTACAGTTACATCGGTGAATGTGGAATTCTGAAAGTTAGCAAATGTGTCAAATTTGTGATAAAGGGACAGAGAAGATCCCAATTATATATTTTGAAGGGTTCACTACAACATATCAAGTCATCTATAGCTTGTGAAAAATATTATCTATTATGTTCTATAACATTTTTCAAAATACTATTGTAGGTGGTGTTATTAAATGTCATACATCTATTATAACGTTTTATAAATGTTATTATAAAGTGTTATAAAGACTTTTATATGGCATTCTACTATCGTCATGATTTTAATATTTATAGCATTCTTTTTGCGCGATCTTTTTAAATTTGATAGCATTTTTTTAATTACAATTTTGTCTTTAAAAACATTCTTTAATTGCCATGGTTACATTTTTAGTAGCATTCTTTTTCCATCATAATTTTTTAATATTTGTAGCATTTTTTGAATATAATATCATTTTCGATAGCAATTTTTTATTATAATGTATACATATTACATAGCATTCATGATTCCTTAATTATCAAATGTACATATTTAATATCATTATTTTTTGGACTAAAAATATGAATAACAATAACCAAGCCAATAATAAATTCCCAACAACCATCAACAATGTCTTGTAAATATAAACAAGTGTAGTTGTTCAATAGAAAAATCTAATTATGTTCCACACTCACATCAAATATTAATAACAATATATGCTTGACAATGCAATAAACAAAATTGAATTAGGTCCTACAAGAATGTGATGAACCAAGATATTTGGATCATTTGAAGCTCAATGTTCTTGTGCCACCTCGTTTCTTGTTCTAGTCCAATCTATATTCAGCACACTACTTGAATTGCATCAATTTATCAACAAACTTCAGTAAACATAAATTGTTGCATTACTGCGATAATTTTTGATTGACCTTGCACCTTCGAATTTTGGTACTCTGAAATTGATCAACCTTGCATCTTCGAATTTCAGAACACTTGCACTATGATGTTCTTTACCATTAGGCACATATCTAGATGCACTTATAGCAACTGCATGTGGAACATGAGAAATATTTCAAGTTTCATTGCAATATATTAGAATATATTAGAAGTATTCTATTTACCAAAAAGGGACCGTAACTTGTATATTTCTTGACCTTTTTAACTAAATGGTGATATTTTGGCATAGTTTATCAACTGATTTCTTTTTCGCCCTATTGAACATATAAAGAATTCATAGATAATCAAATGACAATTAATTCTCATATGATTAATCAACAAAATGGCATCTTTATTTAGTGCCTCTTGAGAAACGTGTAGTTCGACCCTAACAATATCTAGAAAGGGTGAATAGGTGTATTATGTGAAATTTAAAAAATCTAACGAATTAAATAGCAACAAGTCATTTTTAATTCTTAACTTGATGGTTAAACATTCAAGTCAATATACCCTAAGTTGAATTACCGCAGTTTTATGATAAACAATAAATTATAAAGTAACAATAAATTATAAAGTAGTAAAACAATTTTCTGAATGATCATGGAGAAACCCAACTGGGAAAAACTTCGGACACTGTACCAGTCAATCCATTATAAATGAATATAACAACTTACAGTCTATCAGACTAGACGACCCGTCCTATCTGATCACCCGACTGCATTCCTTATGGCTCTCAGTGGATTCCATACTCCCCTGCACCAATCCTTAACTGATGTTGCCAAAGCTTTCTTTAGAATCTGCTACCCTGTAGCACACTAAACATTGTGAATTCGTTTATCTTCCGTGGATCACGACGAATGACCTGTTCTTCACAGACAAAAACTCTTGTCAACTTCTTTCGATCTTCAGAACTCTGATCAGATGTAGAGGAAGTGGTTTTTGGTATTTGACTTATAGAACAAATGTTTTTCTCTCAAGAAAATCTCACACAAGATGAATGTTGCAAGCAGTAACATGGTGGATTCACTCTTTTGTAATCTCTCTCAATATTTAACCTTAGAAAAATGTGTATGTGAGTCCTGATATTTATATGTAGGTTAAGAAACAAATAGGCTGGGTAAAAAATATCGAAATCGCAAAATAAAAATTTATCGGACAACACTGTCGCTCGAGCGAAGGCCCAGCGATAGTCGATCGACAGCATGTCGCTCGAGCGAAGGAGGGGCAACAGTCTAGCGACGATGTTTCTGTTATTGTAGCTCGAGCCAACCCTTGACGACAGTCCAGCGAAAATTCGCGTCGTTTTCCTCCTTGTTCCAAACTCGAAACCCTAGACCTACTAACTAACTTTTGAACAAATTGCATATTACTCTTTCAACTTTTACAATCTATCCAATGAAGTCATTTTGTCCATAGAATTTGTCAATTACATAAATCAACTAAAACCTAAAACCTCTTATAGTTCTGTTTTGAACAACTCATTATGTCAAACGTTTGACATTCTGGAGAGAAACATATTCATCTCAAGTGTTCGACACTTTATGTCAAACGTTTGACATTCTGGAGAGAAACGTAGTCATCCTAATCACTTGAGAAGTCTGTTGAGCCTCTTTAAAAATAGTATTCTTTGCCACTTTTATTTTCAGTGCTTAAGACTTCGAAGTATCTATCTTTTACGTGTTCAGCCTCCTAGTTTTAAATGCCAAAAACAGTGACAAAACTCCAAATAATATCGTATCAAGTTGTACTGCTCTCATCAGGTATTCGCCTATATTAGAAAGGAAGCAACATCAATGTATAAAAGTAATGGCTCCACCACTCCGTATATATTCAGCTTCTAAAAGGGAATTGTAAATGATACAAGTCCAGCATGCTTTAATTTTGTATCGTCAACATGAAAAAAAAGGTAAAATAATAAGACTTTTAGAAATGTTTAAGCAGAATATTATAACTACAAAAGAAATATTTAAGTTATTCATCATTCCTATCTATTTCATAGCCAATAATCAAATTCGAAGCGAAATACTGAAGTTGAAAATCCAACAGATGACACAGCACAGGTTCTGACAATGCATCCTGTGTTTCCAAGAATCTATGAAGGACAAGAGAAACCTAACACCCAGCCCTGAAATACTGAAGTTGATAATCAAACTACCATAAAGGATGTATTCAAAATTTTAGACCACCAGAAAGCATCAATAAGTGCAAGATATCCTATCAGAAACTAAATTTAAATATCAAGGATAGCATAAAGACGAAATACCAAGTAAGCTTCAGAGATTCTTATGCCTAGTGGAACAATTGCCTCTGGATGCCTCAGGAATTTCTAGATTAAGTTTAGTTAACAAAGCGCTAACTATAAAATATATCTGGCTTTCTGAAATTGTTGCATAAACAGCTTGGATATTCAAACTCTCCAGTTAATCTTCGTGTAGTAAAAAGATACATCTTGCTGATTAACTACAGTTACAACAAAAACAACAAGCAAAGCCTTATTCAAGTAAGTTTAGCACTCCAACAATATTTAGTAAACATAAAATGGAAAGGGGAAGGGTAGGAAGTCAATTGAAGAACCTTGTTAGAAAAAAAAAATTGGGAATGAATCGTATGAAAGGCAAAGACTGATTTGATGAAAGAAAAAATGGAACAAGAGAGAAGTAATTTGGGCTGTTTAGTGGGCCTGTCAATGAAGGCTATTATATGGAAAAAATTTAAAATTAAGATGTTTAGTTTTACCCTTTTCAAAATTAAGATATTAAGTTTAAAATTTTAAATTTCAGACTTTTTAAGATTTAAAATTTCAAATTTAAAATTTTTTTAAATTTTATTTATAAATTAATTAATTAAATATATTAAGGTCACAATTTCATATAATTGGTCACAAATCACAAATTTTATATGCCATAAATTATTTTACGGTTACAATTCAAAAATTTTGTAAGTCACAATTTCTTCATCGGTTACAAACCAAAAATTAAAACGTCACAAATTATTTTACAGTCACAAATCAGAAATTCTATATGTCACAAATTATTTTACGGTCGCAATTCAAAATTTTTATAAGTCACAATTTGTTCATCGATTACAAATCAAAAATTGAAACGTCACAAATTATTTTACGGTCACAAATTAGAAATTTTATTGGTTACAAATTATTTCGAGGTCATAAATTAAAAATTTTATAGGTCACAATTTATTTCGTTAGTCACGAATCAAAAA
>CAIGRK010055118.1:0-20198 GCA_903798315.1 Fraxinus greggii | reverse complement strand
ATAGTCAACAAAGATGACTACATACTGTAGCAAAATTGAATTAAAAACAAACAAGTGTGAAAATTCATATGACAAGAATGAAAAGTTAATTCCACAATCTCTCTTTAAGAGAAGAGGGATAAATTCAATTAATAAAGTCAAATGTTATGTCCTAAAAGTGTGAAATTTGATCACCTTGGGATGACAGCCTAACTTTGATTGCATTTTTCTATCTTTTTCCCTTCTATTTACAGGGGTCAGTCAGCTGGGTGGGTACATGTTTTAGTCTGAACCAACAAATAAGTAAATAAATAATATTGTTGTGATTCTGGTTGTAATGAAATGGGACAACCTTTTCATCAACAAATTAACAAATCGGATGTTAACATGCCATTGCCAATCATCATTTTTATTTAAACAAAATGTGCATGCTTTTGTACTTGTAACAGCATTCTCTTTAATTATTATTTTTTTTTCCTGCGGAAACTTGTTTTTGTCAGCCCATCAATTAGCTTTTCATACACACTTGTATCACATTTTTTAAACAACACATGCTATAAACCAAATGCAGTTAAAGAAAAGAGATTTCCAGTATAAGCGTTTGATCTCAACTAAAGAAGGTAATCAAGACATTTAACACATTTCTAATTAGCTATCTTGCCTAGTTTTTTATTAATGCGTGGTTATATTTTGTTTATATCAGCGTACCAAACATGCTATGAAACGAAACTCTACTTAAAGATTCACACGTTTTAAAAATAAAAAATCTAGTTGACCTTTGAAAAGAGATATAGGTTGAAAGATGATATTTTATAAGGGAACTACTTTTTGGTGTAACCTTCCAAGTTCTGTTTGGTGCACATTTTGGGGTCAAGAATGTATTTTTTTGTTTGATGTGATAAGAAATATGTGTTTGAAAAAGAATGAAAAGTTATTGATGAGATATAAAATATTATTTTATTGCAGAATGTGTGGTTGAAAATGAGTAGAAAAATGAGAATGAAAAAAATAATGTGGTTCAAACAGGGACAAGTAAATTTGTTGATAATTAGTTTGTTGTATTAATAAGTTAGAGCATATCTAATGAGTTTTATGGATTGTCATTTAGGTGACATATGTGTTGTAACTTGCTTTTTTTTTAATGTCCAATTGAATTGATAGTCAATTGCAAATTGTTTCCAACAATTTTTATTTTATATTTTAATAGAGATTTTGAATCTAGATGGTGATTTAGACAATGCCTATTTTTCTCTTTGTCACGTCATGGTTACATTGGAACGAATGTTTTTAAACATTATTAATTATGTTTATGCGACATTTTTTAGCACTATAATCCCAGATTAATTGAGTAGCATAAAGAACAATTGAAATGCAAAGTGTTGGAACTTTGGTAACTGAATCATTAAATTATCTTTAAGAAACATGTAACTTTTGCTCATTATTTATTTGGATTAAGTATGTTCCATCGATCTCGGACAAAGTACACAAAAATAAAAATAAACTATTACAGTGGTGTAAATTCTAAATTTTAAACAATTTGAACATCGTACTTGTTTCAGGAAAATTAAAGAATTATTGTACACGCAATTCTTAAATAGAACACACGCGTCTCATGCTATATACTACATGAACTAGGAAGTTAAAAAAGGATAATTCCCTGGCAAAACTTGCTTATAAGTTATATACAAAAAAAGCAGATTAGGCATAGAGATATTTTGAGTGCGAATATGATGAAAAGCTGCTGCAGCAACAGTGAAGTTCCCATGTTTGATATATTTGAGTATGATACATGCTTAATGCTTTGCCAACTTCATACTCATTTCTCTCTAACATGCAAGTGGGATCCTGTTCATACTTCCACAAACATGGTAGCTCCTTTATTTTTATTTTCTTTTGTTTTCTTCTGGTGTTAGGGGGCTGGGGGAGGGGAGGGGAGGTCAGTTTTGGAAATTGAGATTTCAACTTAAAACAGTTTAATTTATTAATGGGAGTAGTCCAAACAATCACACGTTGAAATCTTGCTCCTGATCGTAGCATCCGTTTACGAGAACTCGTACCTATCTTGTCCCTTACAGGTTTCTTTCACGTATCCAGCAATTTGAGTTCAAGATCCCTACCTTATAAAACACTTAAGTTGAATGCTTTGCCCAATTAATGCCAATGTTCAATTTAAGTGCCTCATAAGGTAGGAATCTTGAGTTCGAATTATTAGGGAAGCGAAAAAAATCCATGAGGGGTATATTCTCTCCGAGAGCAAACAATATGGCAGAGGCAAGATCCCGATTAGAGGCCTCCTGAAAGTTGCACGTCGATTATTGTTTTCATATTCATACAATGAGGGATGTTAATCTTGAAATTATCATGTGACACAATGATCTCAGTCTTGGATTAAATTATTGGTTTAAACTTTTCGGACTTCGATATCACATTGAGTCATGAACTTATAACTAAAAAATTGTCTAACCTTTTTAAAATCGTAGTCCAAGCTCTTATAAATTGATTATAATTTTATATTTACATAATGTAAGATTTTTATCGACAGAAGGGTACGAGGAGAATTTAATGTTTGGGTTCCTTACCATTGAATTTTTCTGTAAAGAACATTACTTTGCTTTTAGTCATAGGATCCTGAAAGCTGCCAGATTATCATTTGTCTCATTTTCTACTCTTGGATCTGACTTCATCCAATTCATTCTCTTTTTCAAAATTATTGCAATATGTTACAATCTATTTTGCTTTTATTTAACTTTTATTCACGTAAAATAATTGCTTTCAAGAAAACTAGAGTATGAAACAGCTTCAAATTGACCAATTTCTCACTGATTTGGACATTTCGTAGCCTATGTTTGTACCATAGTAATTATTATTATTTTTTCAATAATCGAAAAGAGCAAAAAAATAAAAAAAATAAATATATATTTATGTATAGTAACCGTTGGCACATTCTTTGTGCTTTAAAAATTTGTCTGGAATAGATAGAGATACATTAATTCATGCAGTGAAAGGAGGGCATGAGATTCAAAGCAACATAAAAAAGGACAAATACATAAAAAGACTACCTTTCCTTTCACACAATCCTTTGCTATATTTCATTTTCATTACCCCACCCCCTCTATTCAATGTTTTATTAAATATATAATTAAATTGGAAAAGTGAAGCATTTTGCTTTGAATCCTCTGATGTATTTACCACTTTATTATATGCATGAATATTCTTTATGTTTTCCAAATGCAATTTGCTCTCTGATCGTTTCAGTCGATCTACCGTATTGGGTCCACATGCACTACATTCTTACTACACAACAATGGCGAGACAATATTAAGATTCAAAGTTCTATCTGAGTAATATGACATGGAACTTCTTCCTTAACATATCCCTACAAGATGGTCTTTGTTTGAACGTAAAATCTTGAAATTTGTGTGCTCGTTCTTTAGTCTTAATTGAATTGAATTGTTAGATTGAGCTTAATGAACTGAAATACCGACTTTGAATTTCATTCTAAAATTCAACATGATACGGGACTATACCCTTATCAAAGAATATTTTGTTATGGACTTGTTATGGATATGCGGTCGAGCAAATTTCAACGAACGTGATCACAAATTTACAAAATATGTACACACTATGCATGGCAATTAGGAATATGACGAGATCATATGAGATATAAGACGTGTTACATCTTAAGCTAGTGCAATATAACTACAAACAGTGGTTTAATGAAAAGAGATGAGTGTACCCCATCCAAGAATAGTTACAAGATGCATAGGATAATGGTCAAAATTAAAAGACAGGACATCCAATGCATGATGTGTGTCTAAAGAGAGTTTAGAAAGCTGAATGACTGGGGACTTTGTTTTCTTGATCCAAGGTGACAGAAAAAAATTAAGGGGACAAGCCTGTGCCTGAGAAAGGATTTTATTTTTTTTATTTTTATATATATTTTTTATATATATAAAGCAAGAGAACCAAAAAGAGAAGAGAGAGGAGGGGGCAACGCATGCGCTGTGCATCCCACCTTCACCAACGCTTTTTCACTGTAATAAAAAGTAAAAACGGGGCAAAACTTTCCCCCACACACTAACTTTTATAATTTCTAATTTATTAATCAACAAAATAAATTTTATATAATCGTTTTATCGTCGCTATAAGTAGCAACAAGAAATAATATATCCTCGAGAAATGCCAACATTTTGCAATTATCAGTTTTAAAAACTTAAAATAGACCGATTTTTTCCATAAAAAATCTCAAAAATAGAATTTAATAGCACCATAAAGCATAATCAGGACGTATAAAATCTCAAGATTGGAAAAATACGATATCTTGCTAAATAATCGATTTAATTAGGTATTTAGGTTACACCATTAACAAACCCTCGACTCGAGACTTCTTTAGTCTGTAAACCTTGGTTCGCATTTAGTCTCATCCATTTGTTTGCAAAGATTAACTTAGCCCGTGTTCAATATAAATATTAAATTAAAATTCAGGGTAAAAAAATAATAGCAAGTCTCGCTACTTGTTTGATCCCCATTTCTTAAAATTTATCTTTTATCCATTTTTCAACTACATATTTCACCAGCTTTAATATCGAAACCAAACATGGGCTAGATGCACAAAGGTAAAATTTCACATTACTGTTACAAATTTTTTCTTCGTTACCAAAAATCAATATTTCATTGCATCAATTTCAGCGTATTGCATCCGTATAGCACTGTGTCAGATTGGCTTTTGCGTGTAAGAAATCCCAAAAATAAGTTGATTCTGTACCTCCCTCTAACCACGCAATTTCAAACACATTGTCGAACTCAACTCTCTCTCGTTGCCAGACTCACATGAGCAATTACTATTTAAAGCAGTTTCATATTATTTGGTAAAAAGAAGACAAGATGAGGCCCAACAGCCAAGAACAAACTATCCATCCCCAACTTAATCTCGTGCAGACATAAAATGAAGATTAAACAACACTCAAATGTTATGTTAATAAACAAAAAAGTAAATTAAAATCGAAGATATTGTACTGTTTAATCCAATATAGTAGGCTTACCGAACACTCGTATCTAAAGAGCTATTATCCCAAATCAACATGAGCATGCATGAACCAATAAGGAGAAAAAAAGATGTCACAACATTTTAGAAATGTACTACAATGTCGCATTGAAACCACATTGTTACGAGTCTACTTGTATTATACATGACAAGAAGCTAATCCGATCCATGTTTTCCAGCGTCAACCTTTCAGGAACATCTTCCTGAACTCATCGTTCGATTTCGGATTTTCATCTCCTACTTCCTTAGCTTCTTGAGATTGCGCCTTATTCCTGCTGGGAAAAGCCACGGCTCTCACGTTTCTTGGCATTGCAAATGTGTTCTTCCCTATCAGCTGCACATCATCCCCACGCGTCTGACTGGCAGATTGTGGCTGAGGCCCCCTTCTCACTCCGGAAGTCACAGCAGTTTCCCCTGCATTACTTCTTCGATTATCAGCAGTCCCTGCAATCTTGAGGCACGGCAACAATAAAAATTAATATTACAATTTCAAATTTGGCAGAAATGAAGTCAAATGAGACGTTGACAAATATGTATGCATCAAACGGATAGAAAACTGTTAAGTAGCATGGATTAATTTCAAGTAGTGACTTAATCAGAAACGACATAGGGTTGCTCTACTGGATCATACAATAAGTTAGTAGAGATTGAGCATCACATAAAGGCAGACTCACAGACATAAAGTTGGTAGAGATTGAAGGCAACATTCATAAAGTTCAGAAAGAGACTCGGAGATTCTCAGAAAAATTATTATCTCAGCATACCTCGGTCAAACTTAGAGCTACACCCAGCAGTTTTTTTCCCTCTGCCTCGCTGGGGATCTGACCTTGCAATGCCTAATCTCTTGCCCAGTAAACTTTGTTTATTCTTCTCCACAGCTGCAGCCAGGTATGCATCATCATAAAAATCCACATATGCCAACCCCTTCATATATTTGAGGTATGGATGATAAGGATAGCTAGACCACAACAGAAAAAATACAAAAGGACAATAATATCAAGCAAATAATCACTCTATTAAAAGATTTGGATGAATTTGTGAATATTGTCTAGGGTCATCTTGATCCTATTTTTTTGTCTTCTTATTCCAAGGGGATAAAAATGAAATTATCTTGCAGCAATACTCCTACTATTCAAATCCACAGAGGTACATTTGACAGTGGACACTTGGTTGGCTAGCTAAAGCTTTTCTTCATATCAAATTATACAAAAAAGAGATAACATCACCTTTTCTTCATACTTGTAACTCTGGAACTGTGATTGTAACATGACCAAATTTTACAAAATGGAGATAATGCTAACATGCATAAGCTTCATAATAAGAACCAAATAAAATAAAATAAAGCAAACAGAATAGCTTCTAACACTATCACACTATTTCTCAACTTTGTGAGCTAATAATATCAACAGTGCAAAGACAACAGAACATTCATGATATCACCGTTCAACTTCAAACTGCTTATCTTGGGAATAACAGAAAATCAACAAACCACCACCACAATAAAAAAGTTAACTGAAGGAGGCGTAAAAAAAACAACATTATGCAGTCCTACAACTGCCCAGTAAATTGTAAAAAGGCTAGAAGTCTTTGGGCACTAAAAGAAATGAAAAACCACATGGAATTATTACTCAAGACGGGGACAACAAAAAAGATCATCACACCAATCAATCTAAAATGGGATCAAAGAACTGCCTGTTCATCTGAGAAGAACAGAAAAGAAGGGAGTGCTGACATCTCCAACAAAAATATTGTAGGTTACAGATGTGACAAAATATTGAGAAAAACATGGCCGATTGTTCCAGTGAAATCTCAAAACTTAATCAGTGACCATCTTATATGATATGTCTGAGAGGATAGTTCAGTCCAGAAACACACAAATAAGGGAATGAATGCACGTAGAATAACAAATACCATAACAAATCTAGCGTCCAATATTCATTCACCCACTCTGAATGTTTTGCTGCAATCTCAGACTGTTAGCTTAAAATAGGTATAACTTAGGTATATCATGGAAGTCAATCAAAATTCAAGTGGGAAAATCGAATCTGAGTTGTATCCAGAAAATACCTTCAAGGACCATTTTGGAAAAAATGTTATTTAATTTATCAAAAGCAGAAGTTTTAGTATGCAAAGAATCAAATACAATAAAAACCAGTTGCTCAGGGCCATTATCTGCAATGATCTTAAAAGTGTTCGTTCCTAATTGTCTCCGAAATGAAACATAATCTTGGTTCAGCCACGTCAATGTGGAAGAGCAACATTTCTTTAATCTTTTTGGTTAAAATATTGTCACAAGGACTCAAGAGAGGTCATCAAACCTTGATTACAAGGCATGTTTATGTTTCTAAGGAACAGCTATATCATTTCACATTTAGTTCTGTTATCAATTTTCTACCCAACTTGAGTAGAATAAAATTTGCGACTTACCCTTGATCTCTTGTCCTGGTCGGTTAATATCCGGATAGCAACCACTCCTCCAACATCACTAAAGAAACTGCGTAGATCCTTATCAGTTGCCTGTGGAAAGTTATCATTGCCAGTTAGTACTTCATTAAGATTACATTATTAATTTTCGTGTGAGCTTTAAAGATGAGCCTCCTAAAAAAGAAGTGAAGAGAATGAGAAACATGCCTGAAGGCTGAGGTTAGATATGAAGGCAGTGCATTTGTCATTATATGTTACAGGTTTTATAGGAGAATGATTCTTCGTGTCCTTAGTGCTAGCACTGTCTGCTTTGCTGTCATGTACTAGGGCAACTTCATTAGCTTCATCCAAGTGTCTTCCCTGACCTTTATCATTCCCATATGCTTTCTTATTTTTCTGATCCAAATCTTTCCTACGTTTTGCAGGAGGCTGCTCATCCATTGAACTTGAAACTGGATTTCTCTTTTCCCTTGCATTTTTCCTAACTGGATTTCCTCTCTCATCTGTTGGAGCACCAACAGTTTTGTTCTCCTGCTGCAATTTGAATAGCTGCAACTCTTGAAGACGAGGAGTCACCTGTCACAATATAAATATGGGAAGTAATAGCAGAAACATTAGCAAAATTGGGTTTGGATTGTTTTCCAGGATGCCATACTCTGCAAGTTTAGTCACATATATCCTATGGTTAGTAAATGTAACTTTTGTTAAATATAATAAAACCAAAATTAAATGATAAATCAGTAAAGGAAAAAATGAAGCCTCTGTCTACAAGCATTTTTTACTGTTTTTTCCCTTCAGCAGTGATTATTTTCACATAGGATAAGCTTGTCAAACCTATGCTAAACACTACCACCATTTTCATATGAATTCTAGACTATATTCCTGAACCCAAATGCATTCTCAGGGTAATCATTGGCCCTATCAATGATTTTCATGAAGCTTGAAAGTGTCCCAATCCAAAATACATCCAATACGACTAGTACATAAAGCATAAATGAAGAATACTCAACATTATGTTATCTAGAGTAATGTACATCTGTATTTGCTATAGCAGAGGTTAAATTACCTGCTAAAGAAACTGCTCACTGCTCTGCACTTGCAAGTAGCAACAATGTTATTGACAAGAAAATTATTTTAAACCCAATCATCTACTTAACTTCATAAAGGAAAGATGGATTCTTGTTTGGCTTCACTATCCTGCTCATGTATTTCTATTTAACGGCCCAAATCAGTAACAGCTTGATAATTCGTATATACATAGGACAAACAGAATCCCTGTCCCAACCCAAAGAAAATGAAACAGAAAACAAGTAGGAGGAACACTTAACATAAAGAAGCCTAAAGAAAATGAAGCAGCAAAAAAACAATAAAGCACTTTTGGGCACACATACAGTTGTATACATAATTACCATGACTCAAAAATATCATTGAAGGATAAAAGTTGAAAGTAGTGACGAACATCGCAATTGCATTAACTGAGAATTCTACATCTATATAGATTCAAGAAATAAAGTCTCTCAACAAACACCATACATTATGGCAGTATATAGAACGACGCTAAATTCAGTAAGGCTTAATTTACAACACTTTTTGGTAACACATCAAAAAACATAAAGAAGATTATAACAGGAATGATCTAAATTCGCATATGAAGAATCAAAATTAGCAGTAGCAGAAAAAAATACCTTCTGGACAGCAAGATCGAAGTCTTCCACTGAACCATATTCTCTTTCAAAACGAACCCATGAATGGCATATTTCCTGAATGATTCTGTTTTTTAGGAAATGAAGGTATCATCGAATCCAAGCTACCACATATATGGCAATTATATTTTGTATAAAAGAGGACAACTAGAGAAACAACGGCAAAATAAGATCAATATAATTGATCTAATGAGAGTAAGATTAATTTAATTGATCTAATGAGGCATGCATTTGGATCAAGGCAATTCAAAAATGCTGACTTTCTAGCTTGCTTGTATATTATCTCTCAATCATTATTGACAGCAAGTGTTAAATAATAAAAAAGCACATAAGACAATGGTAGTATATTAGACCTTTTAAACTAAGCATGTAAAAGCACATAAAAGTTTCCCTTTCATCCTCAATATGGGTTGTCAAAAAACCACTACCATAAACACTTCAATCACGTCGTTCATCATCAAACCTTTCCTCCCATGTGACCAATAAACAGACCTAGTTTTTGCAATCAGAAGAGTGATTTCTCATATATAGGGCTGATTCACAATCTTGTAAGGTCAATTTCACAAATTCATCGTACTAAATATCAGGAGCTAGCCACTCCTTTATCAAACAATGACTTATAATATGCACTTTAATTTTTGTTAAATTGGTTGAAATCATATTCATTTAGGCAATATCAGAGACGATGATTCCAAATTAAGATTCTACACATTTTGTCAACAACTCAATTCCAACTCGCAAATATCAACACCACATACAAACTACAAAACATGTGTTTCAGATGAAAAGGAACTAAAAAAAAAAAAAAGAGGAGTTAAAAAAGTCTCTTTTGCGCTTCACCAAAAGAGAGACCCATTGTGTGCATTACATTTAGAGGCACGCCTAGGCTTGCTTTAACAACAATAAACATGGACAACTACTGCAACTCAGGAATTATATAACCAAGCCTACATTTTCTTTATTTTAAACTAAATACATCCGTTATTCTTCTAACATATATTTCCTCAGGAATTTATGACAATCAGAAACAAAATGTAATCCGATGTAAACCTCATGCACTTTCCTGTTCCATTAGAATTATCAGATACAAACCTAAATCATGATTATTAAGAAAAAACTAGCCTTCTACAAAAAAATGACAGTTTCACTTCACGGTTTATTGCATTTTTTGGAACAACTATCTGTCTATACCATGTTGTCCCAGAAGACAAGAATGAAGGAATCAAAACGAAGTAAAGAAATTGAAAGAAGATTTTTATAAAAAGAAAAATATTACACAGTTTAATAATTTAATACAACAAAAAATCTACCTCTGAACCCGTCCCAGGGAACCTTTTACTGTAGCTTCTCTTGTAGAGGGATCTAGCTTCATTTATATGGCCCATTTCAATTTCCATTGCAATATAACCTTGCCAAGCTTCCAGCATAGATCCACTGAAAGGGAAATAGCAATATAATTTCAACTTGCAAGATTGAGTATTCTACCAAACCAACCAAAAGGAAGTGAAAAGTGAAGACACCTAATTTTAAGCAAACTCTCCCAGACACCACGAGCTGCAACAATATCTTTGCCCAATTTTGACTCTAAACGAGCCCAATAACTGTGCATGCGAATAAAACTGTCCGTATTCTTGAGGTGTGGTGACAAGTAATCTGATGCACGCTGGAGTTGAAAATGAAAAATTCAGTTTGTGCACCATACATGATAAGCAAGCTGAAAATTGGTGACAATTTTTTTTATTTTTTAACTTGCAGTGCCCCCTGAAACAGCGGGATATTAAGCAAGCTGAGAGAATACTTGGAGAAATTACTTCCAGTTGAGATGTTAGATTTAGAGAAACATTTTTTTTCCCACTACTTCTTAACATTTAATTTTTGATCTGTTAGAAACTGTGGAAGGATAGAATCATACGAGGTTTTACAGTTTCTTCTTGACTAAATGCAGAAGAGATCAGGCTGGAGCCACTCATTTTTTCCACCCATTTTATAATCTTCAGCCCCGGGAAAAAGATTCATCTAACCCTAATTTCATTGCTAAAGTAGATAGTACCTAAATAGAGTACAGCCTAATGCATGTTGTGTATTCCCTAATCATAGTTAAAAAAACAAGATAGAGGCACTACCAAATACCAGAATATAGTTTTATTCTCATGTGCTCTTGACTTACTGATCTAGAAAAACTGCCACCACTTAAAACCATGTTATTTCCATGCTAATTCAAGCTTGCAAAACTGGCAGCTTACTAAAGAAGAATGAAATAGAGACACATACTCCAATTAACCACCATCCAAGAATGTATACACAAAGTACCAAGATTCTTAATTCTTATCAATCTGTGCACAGTGGTCGTTTGAAATAGGATGCAACTCTTATTTGGAAGCTCTACATTTTTTATGAATAAAGAGTCCAAACCCAAACCAGACCTCTAACATTTATAGAAAAAAATCTACAGAAGAAAACTACCATAGAGGAAAAAGATCTGCACGCACGAACTACATACTAAGAGTAGAATCGGCTATATTACAGACTGGAAAATAAATTGTGTAGGTGCAACCAGCAGTCAGAACTGAGTGCACCCTTCTGTATGCTCATCTATGTTTCAGTTCTTACTTCTGCTCTATGAGTCTACATACATTTCTTTCGTTACCTTCTCAGTGGATAAAGTTGCTCAATATCATTTACCTACTCAGAGGATGAAGTTACTAGATATCATTTACCAGGAGAGCTGATAGAAGCTTGGCTCAAAGAACAAATAGGCCAAGCACAAAGCCTATCTCAAGCTAGCTCATTCACCCTACTTTAAGCTCATAGTTCTGACCAATAACTATTAAAGGATACATCAATCTAATTGCATAACTTAAACATGATGCAAGGCATTGTAATAACTACCTTCTCTCATATTTCTTCGATAAACTGCAACCTAATGTGTAAGAATCACTTTTTACTTTTTCCTTCAACTTCATGCTTCTAACAGATGAAAGCAGAGATATGCTTTACTTTGAAAATACAGATATCTCACTCATGGACAAAAATAATTTCCTAGGGTTGGGTTACAAATTAGGGTTACGGGTTACTTATTAATTCAACTTTCAGAAAGACTTCAGAATTGGCCATAAGAACCTCAACTTTCAGAAAGACTCAGAATTGGCCATAAGAACCAGATAATCAGACAACCCTCGCTCGTAAAGCTTTTCCACACCAGGCAAAGCATCCGCTCTGTAAAAGAATGCAAAAGGAAAAACAAAATGAACATAAGTCCTCGTGAAAAGCTGAAAAGCTATGAACTCCAAATTATGACGCAATAAAGGAACCGGACATATTTATCCTGAATTTTAAATCTTTAAACATATCAAATTACAATAAAATAAATACAAAGCCATGCACAAGACTCAGAGGAAGAAAGAAAGAGAAGCAAAGCAACTTTAGCAGGGTACAGCGTACATCTAGATAGGCAAACAGCATGTTTGCAATTATAAGCTAAATCATTGAACTATCTTAAGCAAATTCTCCCCATAAACCAAACACCGTTGAGAAACTAATCTAGCTGCCTGTGACAAAACAAAATACTGCAAAGATACCAAATAAAAAAAAACATATATTAAGCCACTCACAATTCAAAATTTCAGCTTTGTGGAAATGGATATATACAATACAATTCGTCATCTTTATGGAGATATCAGTAGAGATATATTTAACCATAGTAACATGTGTGCGAGCGCTAAATCAGAGCTCTCTCTACATATTAAGATGATTTACTTTGATTTCACAATTATCCTCAAGAATAATTGACAAGAAAAGGTATTATATGGTAGGATTTCATCATATCAACAGTCCTTCCCGATTCCATATCCAACTCACTCTGTACTATTTCAGTATACCATATGTTTATGCAATTAAAACCAAACCACCACTACAAGCATACACATTAATCTTTCTTCTTTTCTTTCTTTCTTTCTTTCTTTCTTTTTTGCTTCCTTCTATTTTCATAAGCCAAAATAGAATGTCACTAAAATTCTTTAACAAGAGTCATAACAAACATATATCTAAGAAAAAAGGAACGTTATCGTAAAGAAATAGAAAAATAATTACAAAAAAAAAAAAGAAGTAAGAAATAAATATAAGCAGGTGAATTTACAAAATGAACAATAGATACAGGCATATAACTTAGCGGAATGAAAAGAAAAAGTCAATAAGAAAATATACCCAGAACACATGGTAATCTCATCCTTAGCCCAATTTCGCCACATGTTAGGACTTAAAGGAAAAAACGCACTCATTGCCTCCCTTGCTTGTCTCAGCTTATCTACGTCCCCTTGCTTCCTCAAAAGTTTAATATACTACCACAGGAGATAAAAAAATAAATCCATGTCACCAGTAAGAACAGTCATATTCATTAATGGACAAACAAAATGTCATTCAGATAGAGATCGTAACAACATCACGCATTAAGTTAACTTTTAAATGACTAACAATTATTAATAAAACAGGAAGTTATTCCGAGTAAGAAAAAGCTCAGAGAAGGAAAAGTCATCAAACAACCACCTCCATAGCTCCTGAAAACTTGTGTCTACTATTTGACAAAGGAGAGGCATTAATTATTAAAGCATCAAAAGCCTGTGATCTTATAAGTTATAACACGTAATTGGTTCATATCTTAGTAAGGACCAAAAACGATATCAAAACCTTCAACAACTTTGAATCACTAACTTAAAATTAGTTCATATCTTAGTAAGGACCAAAAACCATATCAAGACCTTCAAAAACTTTGAATAACTAACTTAATAAACTTTTAACTAATTACTGCCGCAATATTTAACATGTATAAAACATATAAATACACCCCCCCCCCACCACACACCCACACAATTTCATAATTAAGTTGGCAACGTTCAATGTATCAATAGAAACTTCATTTATCTAAAAATCATTAATCACGGACCATAATACAAGCATGTGTGAGTGAAGGGATGGGCGTCATCAGTTTTTACTCGGACATGAGCATCGTAATTCGATGGATTATTGTAGAGATCCAATTCCACGGCTTCAGTTTTCGCCTTCGATTGTGTTTGCTCATCGGAATCAGAATCAGAATCGGATTCGGAATAAGAATAGTCACTAGGTTTCTGAACAACGGGCATATGTTCTTCGTTTCCATGTGTAGCCTCTTCTTCTTTAGAGCGCTGAGGATCAACTAGGGTTTCATTTTCCGCCATCTAGTAATTTCGAGCTTCTGGGTTTATGAGGATTTAACGGATAGTTCGCCGCGTAGATAGAGATTCGGTGAAGGTAGGAGAAAATAATACAAGGGCTATTTGGGTGGTTTGTGCCACGTTTTTTTTTTTTTGAAAGAATATAAATTTTAAAATTTTAACCGCACATTTTTAATTTTAAAATGCATTTTTTAAAAAAAGGCAACCTCCTTTTTTTTTTTTTTTTTTGGCAGCTACAGTGCCTTTTTTCAAATAACACAGGACAAAAATGGCCCGTGTTTGTGTGGCTCGTCACGGGCCGATGTCCAAAAATGAGTGTGGACTCGAGCCGACGAGTCAAATTAATATTCCTAAAGCTAATTCTCTTATGGTGTGTTTGATTAAATTTATTTTTCATGAAAAATGTCAATTTCCATCAAAGTTCTTATTTTTTGGATATTTGATTGAATTTTGTTTCATGTAAAATATCTTCTAAATGTTGGTCATGTGATTATATTTTTCATGGAAAATATTTTTTTAGGGAGGGATACGTTTTTATTTTACTGGCAATCTACTTCCTCTATCTCTCATTTGTTTTCTCTTATCTACCCACCAATATAAGACGTACATTTTTAATATTTTTTAAATAAATTGAAAATTAAATTAATTAAACAAATTTAATTAATAATTTCTATGCGAATAAGTGTTGGGCAAGAGATCGAGAAGAAGTTCTGTTCTTGTTATTAAAGTCAAAAGAAAACCCGGGTTTTCCGGGTTTGTGGGATGGCTTTTTTCTCTCACTCGCACGGACGCATGAGCATACTTACTAATCAGTAAATAGTAAGATAAGTTTAATTAATAACTATAATACATTTCTTTAATTAATTTCTTATTCTCTGATGCGTCTTTGACCCGAACACCAACAAAGCAAAGCGCATGCGTATTTCAATTTTTTTGGTATAGAAATTTCTAATTTTTCACTTAATTAATTTTCAAAATTCATGCATGCAGATGATTTTGGTATTCTTGCATCACACTCAAATATACATATTTACGTGTTACCTGTTAGGTTTTACTTTTGCTACAAAAAGTAACTTTTCAATACCATCACTTGAGATATTGTTAATAAAAAGTTACAAAAGAAGCAAAGTTGAATGATCTTAAGCTAAGCCAAACGTGCTCTAATTTTATTCGAGGAAACACCATGATTTGATTTGATATATGTGATGAGAGATTTGTTAGATGACATGACATTTTGTAATTCTGGAGCTTTGGAAATTTTCAGCGACGAGTTGGACCAATTTCTTGAATTTTCACCCAAGTGGGTAACCGCACTTCAGGAAATTAATTAGGTTGGCTCTCTTGTCTTATTTTGCACTCGAGAACTAGCTTGAACTTTTATGATTCAGCTTGTCACATATCATGTTGAAAGTTTTATATTGAAATGCCTTATTTTGATATTTAACGATGTGACAGTTTTCCAAAATCTTTCTTTCGACACATTCACGTAATAATTTTATTTTTTACGTACTTAAGGGTTTAATCACGTGTCTCGTTCACAATCTCTCCTAATAGAATTGACGCCAATCAAAATTTGGCATGTATTGTGTGACAAAATATAGTTGACGACGTCTCTCAAGTGTTTTGAGTTATGAAGGAAAACCTTCAATAGAGAAGAAAAATATATCATCGATTATTATATATTTGGTTACGTTTTAACGATACAAAAACACCCCCTTTAAGGATGAAAAGTCACACTCATTAACCAATAACTTGTTTGTGCGACATTTGGAGAGGGGGACCAATGATCCACTTCCTTTTTCTTCTATTATTGTCGTTATGCTTAAAGAGAATTGAAATCTTTTGTTAATGTTAATGTGAATCATAAAAAGTGAATAGTATTTTATAATCTTTTACTTCAAATTTAAATATATTGGCCCCAAAAAGGATTGGAGATTTGACTTCAATATATAAAGTGCGTATTATCTGAATTTTTTTCCACATCTTAGAACGACAATTCAAATAATTGTTACACCGAATTAATAGAAGAGCGAAATTTTAATTCTTTTATTTGATCAAAAGCACGACACGCGCGCAAAAATTTCCGACCCTTGCAATTTGATGGTATTTTCCCAAGTTCCTTTATAGCAACCATAAAAATGCATGCAATGAACAAGTTCAAAACATGTCGAGTATGAACTCAACAATACAAAAAGTAAAAGTGCAACTTTTCCCCACTTTAATCTACATAATTGGGGACAATTGGCAGGCAAAAGCCCTACAAGATTATGCCTTTGGCTGATTCATAATTGTAATTGGTCTCAATTAAATTATTAATTTAGTATCTTCTTCCAACTAATTGTCCTATAGAAAATCAAGAAAGTAGGTAATAGTTTTACTCTATTTGAAGGCCGCTTGTTCTTTTGTATATTAATTAAAGCTTAGTTTTTTAATTAAATTAATTATTACCAGGCACTATCCAAATAGGAATTTGGTTAATCAAGACATTCTTTGCATTTGTTTGTAGGGTTGTATCTTAGGTTTCAAACTCTTAAGCAAGTCCACAAAGTCAACACACATTGTAGTTGACCATATGTGACACTATTTGTCAACAAAGGAAGCTTAAACCATATAAAAATATTCCTCTTCCTTGATTAGATATCTAGCTACCAAATGGTACATGAATGTATGTGCACATGTTTACCTAATTACACTATTCATTTTTTCGTGATTAAGGATCGATCTCTCCGATAAGACCTGCTCTAGTTTGAGAATTTTATCCTGAATAATATAAGGGTATATTGAATAGTTCACACATGTATCAAGAATGTTAGGGTGAACAGATTCATGTAGAGAGAAATAAAGAGACTCGAGTTATAAACTGATTATAATCTCTCTTTTCATTATAATGAAAGCCCAACAAAACGAATGGAAGTAGATTTCATATCGAGGTCAAGATTGAACACCTATATGTCGTGCTTTTATTTCCATTTTCTCAATCTCGCGAGATTGTACCACTATATATTGTGTTCTTTTGCAGTCTTTTTCTTCGTTTTTTGTTACTATTGTGCCCATGCGCTAAAACAATTGACAAATATTTAAATCAAAGTCAACAATTTATTTTAACAATACATTTTATGTGATTCATAGCTTTTATTAATTTCTCAACCACACATTTTATCATTTTTTTTTATCAAAATATTAAAAATCTATTTTTTAGTACAACCAAACATGGTACAAAATTAGATGTTTAATCCATTACAAAAGGAAATTGCTGTTTAGAACAACCACCTCTAGTTTGAACTACATGTTTGATTTAAACATCAATTACCACTGTGAGCAGAATTCAGAGGGTCAAAACAAAAGTCAAACCAAACAATTTGCAAAAAATTGACAATCTCTTGAAGGTCAACGAATCCTAAGATGTCTTCACAAACCAAACCGGCCGTTTTATACATTTATCTTTGAATAAGGAGCTCTTTGTATTTATAAATATATTTCTTTGCAGAAAAACCTAATTGAAATTTGATATTCAAAAATCAAAAGTGGACTTGTATCCTCTTCCATTATAGATGCTTCCATAGTTGTATGATTTAAAAGAGATTCTCTTTGTTCTAAAACTGTTTCCCGTCAATGACTTTCCGTACTTATTTCTAACGATGAATGTTTTGTTTTGTGCTCTCACTGTATATTGTGTACTAACACAATTGTTTTCTCAATCTAGATACGATATTATGTCACTTTTGACAAGATGAGAATCAAGAAATAAAGAATTTACTCATTCGAATATCGAGCTAAATCCCCCGTGCATCATAAAATTTGATCATTGTCTACGGATTTAAGATTTTATCAAGAACAGTTATTCAACGAAGTTAAGGATGAATCAAACTAATTTCCTATCAACAAATTATAGTCTATTAATAGTCAAGGATGCATATTATTGGTTGCATTGGATTTGTACAGAGGAGTACATGCATTTTGTAAGGAATTAAATTAATTAGAATTACAAGTATCTACTTTCTTGATGGGCTGTGGTTGGCAACTTTGACTTATTTGGGCTCAATTTTGGGTTTTACATGAAGTACACCTTAATGGGAATATTTAGGGCTTTAAGGTCTGATAAGGATTCTTCTTTAGTCCAATGGGCCTTTTCTTATTGGCATTAAACCAGATTTTTTAAATTATCATTTCAAAAATCAGATTTAAAGTTTATTTATATAATAATAAAATATTAATAATAATATTATAAAATTTAATTTCAAACCCATTTCATTTTCTTCTTCATTTTTTCTCCCTTTCCACTCTCTTATATCTTCTGCCTAATTTTTTTCCTTATTCACCATTGGGTTCTTCTTCATTCTTTCTCTCTCTCTTTCCATTATCTCTCTACCATCTCTTCTATGCATTTTTTTCTTCTTCACGGTGGGTGTCGACGCCTTGACAATGACAAACTCAATGCCCTTGAACAACCCCTGTGATTGGCGAACCCATCGCCGCTGTGCGTGGCACTCTGAGCTCGCCGCGCACAGCAGCAAGCTTAGAAAGTCGAGCATAGCGACATGCGCACTGGCGCCACTATGCGCGCCTAACTTAGAGCGCTACGCACAGTGGTGATGGGTTATCCGTTGCTAAGCTGTTTGTGGTTGTTTTATGGTGTTTTTGTGTTGTTTTTGTCCTAGTTTTGTGATGGTGGTGATGGTAGTAGTCACATGTGGTGCGCACAACACTCGCGATCTGGTGCCGAGAGTTTGGTGATGCCGTGATCCGACAACGATGATGGTGCCAGAGTTTGGTGCATGTTGGTGTTGTGGTGGTTTTGCGTTGTTGTGGTAGTATATATGTTTGCATAGATGTGGTGTGTGGTGGTTGATGTCGTAGTGGTTTTGCATGTTCTGGTGAGGCGACGACGACGGCGGCGGCGCGATGGTCGTGGATGGATGGATGGGATGGGATACGGGGTGTTTGTGACCAATTATTTGATTAATTGTGACCAATAAATTGGTCAATTTGTTACCAATAAATAATATATGGTCTAAAAAATGTTATTGTAACTCATAATTTATTAAGTTGTGACCGGAAAATTACTTGCAACCAATTAGTTTTATAATTTGTGACCGTTAAATAAGTTGTGACTTATGAAATTTGAGATTTGTTAACCGATGAATAAATTTTGACTAATAAAATTATTGATTTGTGATTGAGAAATAATTTTAACCTATAAATTTTTTTATCTGTGACCAAAAAATAATTTGTGATCAATTAATTCGATAATTAGTAACCAAATTGTATAGAATTGTGACATTAATATATTTAATTAACAAAATATATTTTCAATTAATTATTTCATAAATAAAATGTAATTAATATTTGATTTTTGAATTTTTAAAACTTATTTCTTAGTTTTGAAATGGGTCATATTTAATCTTTTAAATATGAAAATTTCCCTTTTTTTTTTTTGGATTAATACTACGGGATTGTTTGACAAAGCTTTTGGTAAACATTTTTGGCAATTTTTAATAAAAGATGATGAAATATGTGATTAAAAATTGATAAAAGTTGTGATTTCATGAAATGTGATTAAAATTAATTATTAAATTTGACTTCAAATTTTTAGCAACTAAAAGCTTTTCCAAACAAGCACCTAATCCCTAAGGCCCCGTTTGATAGCACACATTTTCCATGGAAAATAGACTTTTACAGTGATTGTCTGTTTGATAAGCAAAATTTTCCCGGGAAAATATTTTCCAACTTTCCAAATTTTCCACCTTTTTGAGGAAAATAAATTCTTGATGTTTTGGTGGGTAAATATTTTCCAGGTTTTTTTTTTTAGCAATTGGAAAAAATTCTAGACACAATGGT
>CAIGRK010055105.1:0-10169 GCA_903798315.1 Fraxinus greggii | reverse complement strand
ATTTTACCGAACATAGGTGGTAAGCATTCTTATGTGTAGCACTACTAACTCCGATCTCTTTAACATAATCATAATCATACTGTATCACATGGGACCTATAATAATTTTCTTGAAGCATAATAATAATCCAAACATAGATAGCATACTTACCGTGAAATTTAAAAGAAAGAGTAATAGAAACAGAATAAAATTGCTTGATCCTTCTTACAATTTCCACATCGGCTATGTTCGTATGTATGTGTATATTATTTGGATTGAAAAAAAGACTAGTGAGTGGTAGCATGTGAATACGAATGAGGGGCTTACATAGGACAGACTAGGCATGCATCATTAAGGAAAAACCCATGATGGTGGAAATGCTATTAATTTTAGCATTGAAAATTGATTCTTGAAATTTGTGAAATGAGCAAGAATCTCTTCCTCACTCCTCACGTGAATACTACATTCTATATACATATGCATTTACACTACACGTTACCCTATGTTTGGTCAATCATGAATATGAGAAAAAAAAGCATATATCAAGGATTTCTATATAAGAGTTTGACCAAGCATTCAACCTTTCTTCAAAGAGCAAAACATGTGGGAATTAGCATTTTTACTAAGTTTGCTACAAGATCCTAGAAGATCGATTAACCCTCAAATGAGCCCCTAAATTTTCAATTCTCATAATTAACCCAGAAATTTGGGTGCGGATGTTATAATCCACCTTTCTAAAAATAAATTTCGGCATCGAAATTTACCTTGAAATTGATCGAAAAGTTGTGGGATACTTGGCCCGCATCTCCACCTCTCGCTCCTACCTGACCTCTTCAATCGAGTGATTCTGCCATTGTACTTTTACTAGCAGGATCATTATGTTCAAGAGACTTGAAATTTCTGATTAACAATTCTTATTGGTACTTCTTCTTAGCTCTAACCTAGCTGTAATTCAATAGACTGATGGTTGACGACATGACTCGGATCAGGGATGTACTTCCTAAACATTGACACATTTAAGACATCATGTACAGCTGAAAGTTCTGGAGGTAATGCTAACTGAAATGCGAAGTTCTCGATATGTTGCAAGATCTCCAACATGCTAATAAACTTTGGTTGTAACTTACCCTTCTTACCAAAATGTAGCACTCCTAGTACCACTTTGAGGAATACCTTACGACCAACTGAAAATTACAGACCTTTTCTCTTTCTATCTGCATAACTTTTTTGTCTATCTTGGGCAATTTTCATGTTGGCACGAAATTTCTAAATTGCATGCACCGTTTGTTCAATAATCTTAGGCCCCAAAATCTTTCGCTCACCGACTTCATTCCAATGAACTGGTGATCTACGCTTTCTCCCATGTAATGCCTTGTATGTTGCCATGTCAACTGAAGTGTCGTAAGTATTGTTGTATGAGAACTCAACTAGTGGTAGATGCTTCTCCCGTTGTCCCCTAAACTCGAGTATACATGTCCGAAGCATGTCCTCCAATGTTTGAATTGTCCGCTCAGATTGTCCATCCGTTTGAGGATGGAATGTCGTACTAAACTTTAGTTTAGTTCCCATTGCTTGGTGTAGACTTTTCTAAAAGTTCGATGTAAACCTTGGATCTCTATCTGATATAATAGAAACAGGCACATCATGTAACCTTACTATCTCATACACATATAACTGGGCGAACTGGTCCATTGTAAACATCATCCGAACTGGCAAGAAATGAGCCAATTTGGTGAGTCGATCCACTATGACCCAAATAGCATCATGACCTCTTGCTAACCTTGGAAAACCAATCACGAAGTCCATAGTTATACTCTTCCACTTCTACTCTGGGACTTCCAATGGTTCAAGTAACCCTAACGGTCGTTGGTGTTTGACCTTCACTTGCTGACATACCAAACATTTCTTAACATACTTAGCTATATCTCTCTTCATGTCTTCCCTCCAAAATACTGCCTTCAAAACCTTGTACATCTTTGTACCTCCTAGGTATATAGAATAAGGAGAGAAGTGAGCTTCCTCTAGAATCTCTCTTTTGAATTCCTTGAAATCAGGTACACACATCTGTCTTTGATAATATAATTGCTTTATCTTCAGCTATGGTGAAATCCTTTCGCTTTTCTAAGTTAATTTCAAACTTGATATACTCAAAAGATTGATAACCCTTTTGATGTCTTTTAATTCTCTCACGGAGTGTGGGTCGGATAGAGAAAGTTGCTATACGAGCGACAACACCTGGCTGAGTGGTGACAACCTCGAGATTCAATCTCTCAAATTCTCTACATAGTGGTTACTGCGTAGTCAACATAGCCAATTGACTTGCCATTTTCCGACTCAAGGGATCAGCTATCGCATTCGCCTTTCCTAGGTGATAATGAATTTCACAATCGTAATCATTTACTAACTCAAGCCACCTTCTCTGTCTCATATTCAACTCCTTCTAGGTAAAGATGTACTTGAGGCTTTTGTGGTCCGTATAAATGTCACATATAGCTCCATAAAGATAATGCCTCCAAATCTTTAATGCATGGACCACCCTGGCAAGTACTAGGTCGTGCGTGGGGTAGTTTTGTTCAAGTTGCTTTAATTGTCTCGATGCATAGGCAACCACTTTATCGTACTACATTAAGACACATCTCAAACTTTGCTTCGAAGCATCACTAGATATCACAAAACCACCTGACCCATTGGGTATGGTTAACACTGGGGCATTCACCAACTTCTATTTTAATTCCTCAAAGCTATATTCAAACATCTCTGTCCAGTCAAACTTTACACCCTTGCGTGTTAACTGTGTCAACAGTCCGATATTTTGGAGAATATTTCAATGAACCTCCGATAGTATCCTACTAAGCCTAAGAAACTTCGAATTTCTCCTACATTGGTTGGCCTTGACCAATTCAACATTGCCTCTACTTTACTAGGATCTACTTCTATCCCTTGTTCATTGACAATATGTCCAAGGAATGCTACTTGCTCCAACCAAAACTCACATTTTTTGAACTTGACATAGAGCTTCTCCTTCTTCAAAACCTCCAACCCAATCCTTAAATGCTTCTCATTACTTCTTGAATATATCAGGATATCATCGATGAACATGATAACAAACTGATCCAGATACTTGTAGAAAACGTGGTTCATCAAATCCATAGACTCCAGGAACATTATTTAGCCCAAATGGGATAACTAAGAACATGTAGTGTCCGTATCGAGTTCTAAAAGCGGTCTTAAAGTTATCATTGACTTTGGTTCTCAAATGATAATAACCAGACCTTAAAAAGATCACTACACCTCTGAGTTGATCAAAAAAATCCCCAATCCTGGGAAGATGATACTTATTTTTGATAGTGATTCTATTCAATTCTCTGTAATCGATGCACATCCTCATCGATCTATCCTTCTTAATAAATAGCTCTGGTGCCCCCATGGTGATACACTGGGCTGGATGAAACCTCTTTCCAATAGTTCCTCCAGTTGTGCCTTCAGTTCTTGTAATTCTTTGGTTGCTATTCTATACGGGGCTTTGGAGATAGGTGCCGAGCCGGGAGTAAGGTCGATTGTGAATTCTACCTCTTATTCTGGCGGCATGCCAACAACTCATCGTGGAAGACATCTGGATATTCACATACCACCCTAACATCGTCAACTGCCAATCAATTGTTCTCTTCCTTACTTTTTACGGACATCGGGAATCTCATAGCTCTTTCTAATGGTATGACCCGTCGGGCTTCCAATGCAGATAAGATGCGGGGTAAGGGTCCACATCTAGCTACAGATAATCGAAATTCCTCTTCCCTAGGGCTTTGAAAAATCACTTTTTTTCCAAGCAACAAATTACCGCATGATTCTTGGATAGCCAATCCATTCCAATAATCATATCGAATTCATCCATATCTACTACATATAATTTCATCTCCAATGATCTACCATCAATTTCTACTCTTTCCATTCTAACTATATGATTAGTATTCACTATATCCCAAGTGGGCATTGTCACTAATAAATGGAATTGTGCATATTCAACCATAACGTCCAGTTTACATACAAACTTAAGGGCTATAAAGGAGTCAGTTGCACCAGAATCTATCAATATATAGGCTGGTAAGTCGGATATGAGGACTTTACTTGCCAATACATTTCGATTCTGATCCTCCTCCTACTCTACCAATGTATAAACCCTAGCTTACTTGCTTGGTGCACGGCCTTATCTATGCTGGTCGTTCCCATATGGCCTTCGTTTATTGCTTCCCTGTGGTCTCTGCCGATTATTCCCGTGTGACATTTGCTGGTTGTTTCCTTGTGGCCTCTGCTAGTTGTTCTCGTACTTAGGACAATACTGAGCCATGTGTCCTTATTCTCCACACCGAAAACTTGAATTCGCCTCCAAAAGGCAAGCTCCCTGGTGATACTTCTAGCATTTTCCACAGCGTGAGTAACTCTTGTTGCCATTTTAGTGCTGAATTTCCTCCGCTCTTCTTGGCATAATCTTGTTTCCCTTTGCCCTTATTATCCACCAGTTTCGCTTCTCGACTGTCCATTATGCTGCACTTCCTCTCCATTAGTGCAGTTCTTGAAATTTGCCAATTGAACCATTACCAACACATCATGATAGTTTTCAAATTGAAGCACTATGATAGTTTGTTTCAAATCATCCTTCAAACCTTGCTCAAAACGTCTTGCCTTCTCCTCCATATCTACAAATTCAGCAGCATAATAAGCCGACTCTTCAAACTTCTGCCCGTACTTAGACAACGTTATTGAGCCCCTAGTTAAAGTGAGAAAATCTTATTCCTACCGATTTCAGATTCTCGTAGGGTAGTACTTTTTCAAAAAGGCCACCTTGAATTCATCCCACATCCAAACATGACCAGGAGCCCTTGATCTGGCAGTGTTGTCCCACCAACACCTAGCACCTTTACATAGCAAAAAGGTTGCACATATAACCCTTCTAGGTTTCGGGCAATTAATGAGTTCAAAAATTCTCTCCGTACCCACCAGCTAGTCATCTGCTTCCAAGGGGCCCGTACTACCATGAAAGATAAGGGGACGTTGTTTCCTAAATTTCTCAACCATAGGAACAGTGGTCATAGTGTCGGGGGTAGCTTCATGCTGTTGTTCTAATTGAGACGGCGAAAAAATGGTGGTGTTGGCTGTTGAGGAAGTGGTGGTGGCACCGTAGCTTACACAAAAGTTTACATCATAGCAAGAAACTACTGGGTAAACTGTGGATCAATCGTATAAGGCTAAGGCTGAAGAGGTTGTGTGGACTCTTGGGTTTGGTTATTACTATTGTTAGTCATTCTGCTTCGAAGTGCCATAGCCTTAATTAAATGATAGTAACTATTTAGAGTTAAGTCAAATTTAGGAAATGAGACATAAATGAATAGCATGCTTTATTCATAAACATTCATAAGTTCACATAAATAACGGACCACCGGCATACCCAGTGTCAAAACAAGTTGAGATTCAATAATTGAAGAACATAAATTTAAACGTAAAGCAAACTAGGCATCATCTAATAATTCTTCCCAATACCCTCCCCTTGATTCGCCTCCTGTTTTTCCTTGGGGTTTTTTTTTTGTTTTGTTTCGGGTCAATCGTGGAATACGACGCAGGATTATATTCTACACTCGGGTCATTTTCAACATAATTTCCCTCGTAGTCAACTTCGAGTTTTGTTATGACGTTGCCCGAATTGGGTTCATAGCCTGACATCCCACTGGTATATCTAACGTCTTCAAGTTCACCCTCCACCTTTCCCTGATGCATCGGTATAATAGATCAGAAGAGATCCGGTAGTCGAGGGTCTCTTCGATTCCCTTGATAAATTGCTTTCAGTAAGGAGTAAGGGTTCGATCAAAGTGATACACGATCTCATCCCTATAAAATTGATATTCATTCACTCTTCCACCTCACTAAATCTTTTCCATGGCATCTAAGTGTTGTATCAAATCGTGGTTCGGGTTTCTCTTGTAATTCCTATGCAACCAAGAAATGATTGCGCCTTTCAATTCGACCGGTTTGACCTTGTCCACTCACCATCTATCGAAAAGAAAGGAACACAATTATTTTTTTTCTAAACGAACTTTTCAAAAATAATTTTTTTAGGGGGCAAGTACTAATAATTGAAAATTGAAGAGAAAGCATCAATAATTATCCTCAGTTTTTCCTTTATTTTATACAAAGATAGTGATAAAGGAATAAATTATTGTACCAAAAGTTGGAACTTTGAGAGAATGTATTAATAACCATCCACTGTTTTTCCCTTATTTTTACAAAGGTAGCGATAAAGGGATGAATTATTATACGTGGATTCATTATTGATCTTATCCGTGTAATATGTGATTCTACATTATTGCAAACTTAATCTCTAGTTGAGTCATTCCCATTAAGCTTAACATGCATTTAAAATCATATAGCTACCATCTATAAATCTCATGGTTTGTACATTAGTATAAAATCTGATATTGAGGTCTTCTATAAATAATATCATATGTATAATAGTAAACACTTATAACATTCAAAATTTCATATTATTATTGACTTTTATGCATAACATGCCTAAATAAATCGTAAATAATATTCATATTTTGTCATGATATTCATGATTGCTATTTCACATAATAAGCATGCTTTCATAAGTGAGATGACATGAATACTTAAAGTGCATACCTGGTTCAAGGAAGTCAAGCCATGGAGAATGGCATAGTGGCTAGTGACCTAAAACAACTTAATTCTCATTTTAAATTTTAACTTATTTTTAAAAAAAAAACTCATCATAGTTATTGGACCTAAACTGATTCTTGGACGAAAGCTTTTATATAATATTAGGATATTTAGATAATAAAGTCCAATTAAATAAACCTATTCAAAAGTACACTCTTATAATATCAAATAAAAACCACAATACCATATCAAATAAAAGCCAAAATTCCATACACATATTCTACACAAAATGGGATAACCCATTAATGGGAATAATTAAATTTTTTTTTTTGAACCGTGTCATTGTCGTGATCACTGACTACGCGTCACTGTTCATATGAACAGTAACTCAAATATATAATTTTTTAATATTATAACAGAAAATTCGTATAGTTCAAAATTTTGAAAATATATGTTAAATCTACAGAACTGATTTTTACAAAAACTCTTAGCTCCGATACCAACTGAGACGACTCGAATCCTTGACCATTCGAGTGTCACTAAATAAAATTTGATTTTTTTATAGGGAGTTAAATAGTCACAAGAAACGGGTTTTATCCATTAAGTAAATAAAAAGCGATTTTAACTTCAATAATTAATTGTGAAATCTTAATATTAAAGAATAATGCATTGACATAAAACATAACCTAAATAATATCTAAAAAAAGTGAAACTTAAAAATTGTGTTTCAATTGCCTGAAAATGGGAAATATCATAGAGTTAGATTTCTAAAATCCCTATAAGTACACGAAGAATTATTATCGTGTATAATATAAATGAGAATAATAATCATAATCAACATAATGGAGACATGAGAATTTTACCGAACATAGATGGTAAGAACTCTTATGTGTCGTGCTACTAAATTCCGTTCCACTTAACATAATTATAATCTATTGTACCATATGGGATCCATAATAATTTTCTTGAAATATAATAATAATCCAAATATAGGTAACGTACTTACTGTGAAACTTAAAAGAAAGAGTAGAATAAAATTGCTTGATCCCTCTTACAATTTCCACATCGGCTACGTACGTGTATATGTGTATATTATTTGGACAGAAAAAAATAATAGTGTATGGTAGCATGTGAATGTGAACGAGGGGCTTAAATAGGACAAGACTAGACATGCATCATTAAGTAAAAATCCATGATTGTGAACAGGCTATTAATTCTATAATTGAAAATTGTTCCCTGGAATTTGTGAAATAAGCAAGAATCTATCAATCATTCATCATGTGAATACTATACTCGATATACACATGCATTCACACTACATATTACCGTATATTTGGTCAATATGAATATGACAAAAAATATATATTAAGGATTTTTATACAAGGGTTTGACCAAACATTCAACCATTTTTCAAAGAGCAAAACTTGTGGGAATTAGCATTTATACTAAGTTTGCTACAAGGTCCTAGAAGATGGATTAACCCTCAAATGAGCTCTTAAATTTTCAATTCTCATAATCAGACCCAAAAATTCGGCTACGGGTGTTATAGAGCATCTCGTAATAAATGAGGCCTATTATATCTATCCAGCTTAAGATGGAATGTATCTGCTAAGAAAAAAGGCCTAAAATTTTAATCTCATATTTTTGGTGATCCGTTCACGGAGATAAATATTTGAATCACATCGCCAAACAGATGAACTCCTTAAATGTTTGAACAACTATAAGGCATGCTGCTTGTGCATTACCCCTCTTTATCTCGTTACTTAACTTATCCTGTAACGTTGCTCGACCAATTCATACAAGTTAAATGATGCAGAGCCTCCAGTGTTTACCAGGATCCTAGGCTAGAGGAAAAGGTCAATTGTTATTATTTTAAGCAAAATTTGCATNATGTATCTGCTAAGAAAAAAGGCCTAAAATTTTAATCTCATATTTTTGGTGATCCGTTCACGGAGATAAATATTTGAATCACATCACCAAACAGATGAACTCCTTAAATGTTTGAACAACTATAAGGCATGCTGCTTGTGCATTACCCCTCTTTATCTCGTTACTTAACTTATCCTGTAACGTTGCTCGACCAATTCATACAAGTTAAATGATGCAGAGCCTCCAGTGTTTACCAGGATCCTAGGCTAGAGGAAAAGGTCAATTGTTATTATTTTAAGCAAAATTTGCATCGGAGGTCCCCATTTTTTTAATATGTGGAAATAGGTCCACGTTGGCATTGGTCCCCAATGGACGGGAATCGTCCACTTCACCATTAAAATGTCACATGCTTGCGTGGAGTATTTTTGCAGACGTAAAATGGATAAAACCGTAAAAGCGAATTTTAATAAAAATAAAAAGAAAAATGGAAAGAGTGAAAACAAAATAGCCCCAAACCCAGCACCTGTCCCCATATGGTTTTTGTCAACCCTATCCCCTAGTTTTGCTCAATGTCTCTAAAATTAGCCGGCTATTGACCTGTAACAGGTAAAAGGTTGCTACGGAGTTTCTTCTTCAGCAGTTTTGAGTGGCATCGATTATGAATGGTCATTTTTTGGGCACAGATTTTAGGTAGTTTAAAAACCATTCAAAATTGATGGTGTAATTTTGACCGATTCTATTATTCCACTAAATTGGTGAATTTTAACCGTTTTTCCTATTTTTTTCTAATTTTATCATTTTTAAAATAAATACTTCCAACAATATATTTTGTTCAAAACTACCTTATAAATGAAAATACACTAACTAAAAAAAAATTTTAGAAAAAAAAATACTTGTAAGATAAAAAAATTGCTTTTGTGTAAAAAATTGTTTATAAAGTAAAAATATTACAATAAGACAAAAATTCACTTTCAAAATACAAAAATTTATAAGTAAAAAATTCACTTATATGTAAAAATTATTCAAAAGTACAAAATTTAATTATAAGTATAAATACTAACTTAAAATTTTAAGCAAATATTTAACTTATTTTAAGCTATATTAACAAATTTGTAAAAAAAAATATTTATATGTAAAATATTATTTATGAGTAAAAAAATTTCATACAAGAAATCATACTTTGAAAATTTCACTAATACATAATTTTATTCTATTAAAAACTTTTAGAACCAATAGATAATAAACTCCAAAATATGGACTGGACATTTCTAAAAATTGCTACTAAAATCAGAACTCATAAATGCTCAAAATCGATAATTTAAAAAATTCCCATAATCGGTCCCCAAAATATCCCAAGTAAGCTGAAAAAGGATTGGGGATCAATAGTTAATTTTCAATCATTGCATTTGTCATGCCAGCTTAGGTCATAATTAGCACCTCCATTATACCAAAAAAAATCCCAAGTAAGCCGAAAAAGGCTAGAGGGTCAATAGTTAATTTTCAATCAAGGTAGTTGTCGTGCCAGCTTAGGCCATAATTAGCACCTTCATTGTCTTGTAATTGGTGTATTGCTAAAGGAAAAAATTCACAACTCAGACTTTATCTATCCCAAAATCAAAAATTAGATCCAGAGATTTAGAATTGCAAAAATCAGG
>CAIGRK010055042.1:0-13920 GCA_903798315.1 Fraxinus greggii | reverse complement strand
TCCAGTTGTGACTGAATATTCTCCCGATGCCAATGGAAGATATGGCTTGTTTACCTGAGAAACACCACAGAAATTTCTTATACTAGTAGACGCAAGAGTTAATAGGAAAAAGATGACAATTGATACATAATTTCCCTAGTATCGGACAGCTGTATCCCATATCCGATATCTATACCAAAAAATATTTAGAAACTTAAAAAGGTGATAAAGTTGAAAGGCAGTCACTAACACCAGATTTTACATAATATCCCCTCTTCAGTTCATAAGGGAATTATGCACATAATTTTTTTTTTTTTAAAGGTAATCGAATATTTTATTAATTAATGCATAATATACAGGGAGTATATTATCGATTTAAATCAAAAAGTAACGACATGAAATTGGGCAACCCGTCTATATGCCTAGTAGCCGCAGCATTAAACTAAGTATACAATGTCAAATAAAACAATTCCCTAATCTGCTTTGTTGTTCGTGTTAAACCTTCAAAACAACAGCTGTTTCTTTCTCTCTACACACACCATACGATGCAACCCGGAATAAGGTCTCATACAAATTTGCTATCCTTATCTTGAAACTTTCTCCTCCATGCCTTTTAACACGTCTTCCACGCATAATGACTAGTAGTCTTCACCTGATCATAATATACGAACAGATGAACTCCATTACTTTGTGTAATGAAAGGCAATACTGCAGGGAAGGACAGAATTAAACCTCAGTTGTCTGACCTATAAATTTTTGACAAGGGAAGTTTCTTTAAATACGTAAAACAATAGTCCATTTTCACAAAGATTTCAATCTTCCATTTTAAGAGGACAGCCCATATCAGTGACAGAAGTAGCATACTTGGGAGGAATATATTACCTCATTGACACAGAACCCTATATTGCTAGTTCTGGTTAGATTCTAAACTGCACAAGCCTAGTAGATCCAAATACCTGCTGCCATTAACTGTATAACTGTCATTTCAACCTCAGATCCTAGGTCTCATCTCAGATAATTGTCATTTTGACTCCTAAATTGGGTTATTGAGTAGTATTCTGCTTCAAAAATGAAAAGCAGAACTCGTTGTATTTGAGCTCACCCATTCTAAAAAGTCAAACATATGACAAGATTACTATATATCATCCACTTGAACAGGTTCAACAAATAGAAACAATCAACATTGTTCAACTTACGTGCATGAAAAAAATAACCGGTGTTCAGTAGGTAAGTTTGTTCTGCACCAGAAATGCTAAAACATTTAATTTTAATCTTCAAATTTGAAAACTGTACACTTATAGTAATGTAAGAAAATCTTCAGGAAGAAGTATTTGTTGCTACAAAATTTTCCGTTCACAGAACAATTTAAAAACTGACACATAATTTTCCGAGTTTCTTCATACACAGACAACAACTACAGTTATTTCACATGCTAACCTTATCTATTTCAATGTCAGACAGCTGATTCAAACCCACTATGTATATGTTCATCAACAGGGCTGCAGCAATGGCCTGCAATAAAAATATTCTTTTCATAAATATAGCATCAACCAACTTCACTTCCAATTCTAACTGACCCAAACTTATCCATACCTCTAGCACCCCAGTGATAAATAATGGAGAAAAATCTGAGAGATTTTTTACTGCAAGGAGAGAAACTGAAATGATGCTCAATGCCTGCGCAGAAATGAATTGCAGTAAATTACCCTTTTCTTCAGAAAACTCAACAGAAAAACAATTGTAATCTATAACTTCGGAAAATAAAAAATTATAATTGACTAGATTATAGAACCTAACTGTTCCTATTACTGTGTGAGGCCGTGAAAACCTGTAGAAAGCATCTAATGCATGTTGAATTGATCTCCCACGGCTCTTGGAAGGTTCGGATTCAAGAGAGTGTTCAGAAGTTGCATTCACCAGATAATTTGATCTGCATCTTGGACTTAATGCAACTATTCTCTCAACATTATTTCTAACAAACTGCTGCGTTGCAAGCTGCCTGTGCAACTGTAATCTCATGGGCATGACATAGATATTTTCTGGTTTTATCGACGCTTTGCACTTACAATATTGAGCTTGTACATGAGAACCTATAATTTTTCAACATATTGAGCATTAAAAGGATTGATTTCGAGAGCCCATTCCAGAAACAAACATGCATCTGTCAATTACGCAAATATTATGTACACATATTTACAAAAATATGCATAGCACGGGATGATTAAAATTAAAGGACACAAGAAAATTGAATAAATGAAATGAACATGAACATAAGAAACATTAGCAGAAATTCACGAGCCACTAAATAAAAAACAGAAAAGCAGAAAAAAAATTACATTCTTTCTGATAAATAAATAAAACCCATGTAGTATTATGTAACATGAACTCGGCGAATAAAATTATTAAAAACAAACCTTTAATCAGAGAAAAATAAGGTACACATTACAGAGTAAAGCCCAGAACTTATAAGAATTGCCAAGAATTGTTGTTGTCTGTGTAGTTCATAGATACACACATACCAGTGGAGAGTGAATATAGTTCAGCAGTGGCTGGAAAATGAAGTGAAGATGGAGGCTTCTGAAAAGACCAAATAAGCAAAGACTCCATTTTTTCCTTAAATCTCTCAGAAACCCAAGAAAAAGCTCTACGGCTCTACCTCGCACGCACACGACGCCCTCTTTTCTATGGGGACGAAATCTAAAACTCAATTTCTCTTTGCAACTGAAGTAGACAAAAAAAGTGTTCACGTAAAAGACATTAAAATGTGTAAATTGTGAAGCCTGAACAATCACAATTGAGATTAAGGCCCTGTTTGGTAGATTGGCGCTGAGAGATTTTTGGTGACTAAACTGCTGTTGGTAGGGATTAAAACTAATTTTTTTAGTAAATTTTAATTAAAATTGATAAAAAATATAATTAAAAATTGTGAATTTCATAAAATATAAAATATATAATTAAAAGTAATTATTAATTTAACTTAGATTATCAAACAAGGACTAAATACGTAGGACATTTGGGAGCATTTCTCCCGTAGTATGTTTCCCATTATTCAGTAGAGATTAAAATCAGATTTTTTGTAGATTATGATAAAAATTGATGAAATTTGTGATTAAAATTAATTTTTGATTTTGACTTGAGATTTTAATTAAATTTTAATCCAAACCAAACATGGGCAAAATGTGGCAAAAAATGAAAAACAAACAAGGGCTTAAATTTTTCATTTTCATTTTCATTTTCAGATGTAAAAAAGTAAAATATTTTAAGCCTCTTTCCCCTTTTGTCACAATCTTCTACAATGGAGCAGCTCAAAAATTTCCTGAGTTGGAGTTGCACAAGAAAAGGAGAAGCCAACAAAGAGAAGGAAGAGAGACGAGAGGAACCTCATTTAAGAGAATAAATAGATATTTTATTTCCCAGTATGAAGATATCGTTGAAATATTCATTTAGGGTGTGTTAGGTAGAGATTAAAATCGAATTAAAATTGAAAAATTAGTCGTTATTGTTGACTTTTTTTGGACGAGTGAGATCCAATAACGGCTATATTTTCAATTTTAATTGACTTTTAATCTCTACCGAACACGCACTTAATATATCAAAGTTGTGAATGATTTTAAGAAAATTAAAGTTTTAAAAATAGTTTCTAAAATGTAAAAACTATTCACAATTTTGCCTAACAATTTCAAATTCGTAATTCCCACGTTAAGTACCAAACGCGGTTCATCAATTTGTTTCTTTGCCAACGTTGCTTCTGTTTGATAGCAACAACGCTGTATGTCTGGACTTGAACTCTTGACTAGAACTTCAATTGAGTTTATTACATCAATGGTCACTAAAGTTTGTGTAAAATTTCACATAGGTCGCTAAAAAAATGTCTTGCCTATTTAGTTAGCCCCTATTTGGTGGGAATTAAAATCATATTTTTAGTAGAATTTGATAAAAATTGATGAAATGTGTGGTTGAAAATTTATGAAACTCATAAAATAACTTTAACTTGAGATTTTAATTGGACTTTAATCCAAACCAAACAAGAGCAAAATGAGGCAAAAAAATGGAAAACAAACAATGATTTAAATTTTTCATTTTCATTTTAAGATGTAAACGAGTGAAACATTTTAGGATTAAGCCCTAGTATGAAGATATTGTTGAAATATTCGTTATCAAAATTTTGCGTGATTTTACGAAATAAATTTTTTAAAATATTTCTAAAATGTAAAAACTATCACAATATTGCCTTTCAATTTCAAATTCGTACTTCCCACGTTGCCTACCAAACGCGGTTCATTTATTTGTTTCTTTGCCAACGTTGCTTCTGTTCGATAGCAACAAGCCAACAACGCTGTACGTGTGGACTTGGAGCTCCTTTCTAGGTCTTCAATTGAGTTAATTACAACAATGGTCACTAAAGTTTGTGAAAAGTTTTGCATAGGTCACTAAAAAAATGTCTTGCCTATTTAGTTAACCCCTATTTGGTATGGATTAAAATCAGATTTTTAGCAAATTTTGATAGAAATTGATAAAATGTGTGATTGAAAAATTGTGAAACCAATAAAATATATGGTTAAAACTAATTATTGACTTTGACTTAAATTAAAATCTAAATTTTAATTTCTGACTCAATAAAGTTTATAATAATTTCACTATTGACCACACGGTTAATGATAATAATGTAAAATCTAATGTCGTGTTCAAATTTCATCCGTCAAACTCAATCGGTTGGGAAAAAAAAATCCATAGACTATAAGGCTAGAGATAAATGAAAGATAGATTTCCACACTTTTTTTTTTTCGATAACTAGTAATTTACTATGATGATCATTAGTTTTAATAACACTAATCGGGTGACCGTTTTCGTGCTTAAGACTTCTTATATGAATGTTTATTTGCATTCAGTGTTTAATTATTTAAATTAAAAGTGATTGAATTTTCTAATGTTGCATTGTGACTTTAACCGCTTATAAACTCGAAAAATCAATAAAAATTACGTAGGAAAAGATATGACACCCAAAGGTTTTTCATTCCCATGCGCCCTACTTAAAGAGGGCGCAACAGGTTCAGTGGGAGGGAGGGGGCAGGGCACTCAAATCCTCCCCTTTTAATATTTTACACATATTTTTGCCCCAGTCATATGCAATGTTATCATGTACAACGTATCAAACATGACCTTGTCAGGGTTAAATTTTCGCGTTAATGCACGTGTCAAATTGATGCCAGAGAACCAAAAGTAGGTCGATGCTACAGGAAAACCCGACCAAATTACGTACACACATGAAACTAGAGAATTGGTTGGAGGATTGCTCGATCAAGGTTTGCCTCCACCCTATCAGAAAATCAATCCCTAGACTAAAGATCTATAAGCTCTCGTCAATCTTGGAAAAGAATAGTTATTAGACATGACAAGGCAAATTATATATCTAATAAACTCGTACAGACATCCCAACACGTGACTTTTTTCCTCTAGTTTCTTGTGATTTTCCCAAATCTCGACTTACAGAACATGAGGACAACAAAAAGACCATACATGAAGGAAACTAACCTACATATATGATTACCTACATTTCTACCAAGTACAAGCAGCCTCAAGAGGAGCAAACAGTTCAAAGTGTTGATGATTGAACAAATTTCATACAAAACTCAAAAAAATAAACTGGGATCACGCCATGAGCTCACGTATTCCCAAGAGCCTTAACAAGGAAACAAGTTCTAGGTACAGCCGCTGGCTGGACCGTACACCATATTACAACAGTACATGTTAAGCAAGCCCAGATTGGCAGGGACAATCTCTGCGAATTGTTTACTCAGGACCAGTCACTTTCTTCAGCCCCAACTGAAAAAATATGATCATGTGCCAAATTTCAGAATCTTCCAATTTTTTTCCTTTTAGATTAGATTACCGCTTGCTAAAGATAGTTCATGGAGTTCACTCAGCATCCACTCTTCCCCGGTTTGACCTCCAAGGACTATAGCCCTCGTGCCACCAACAACGCACGTGCTGTGCCCCCAGGCAAATCTTGGAGGCCCTCCTGGTACATTGAGTATTCTCCACGTTGGCTTTTCTTCAGTTGGATCAAGTATATAAACCTGGGATGCAGAGTGAAGACCAGCCACAGAGCCACCAAATATGAGGATTCTACCACCAGGGAGGCTCACAGCCACATGATCAAGTCGAGGGGGCGGAGCTATACCTCCTGGATTTCCAGCTCCGGGCATCCCACTTCCAGTTACAGATCTCCAACATGGTTCATCCTCACTCAGATCCATAGTGAACACGTCGCTGGACCGAAACCGTAGAGGACCACTTTTGGCAAGACCCCCAAACATCAAAATTTTTCTACCACCATAAACAGACAGCGTGTGGCCCAAACGAGAAGGTGGAGTCCACGCTACCGGTATCTCTCGCCACACTGGTTTCTCCATTGAAAGATCGAGCAGGAAGGTGTCGCTCAGAAGCACCCCGGAATCTGCACAACCGCCAGAGACTATCAGCTTCGTCCCATCAAGGGTGCAGGAGCTATGCCAAGATCTAGGAAGTGGAGGAGCCAAACTGGAGATTTCCCGCCACGTAGGGTGTTTGGCATCCAAATCCAACACAAAAACATCATTGAGTAAGCCTTGCCTCCCACAGCCTCCAAACAAAACAAGATGAGATCCATTGACACAAGAAAGTGTATGACCCCAACGCCCAGGAGGTGGAGAGCCTACTATGACATGTTGCCACTCTGGATTGCTGGAGTTCAGATCCAGCACGAAGGTATCATTCATGGGTTGCATGTTAACGCCCTCCCCACCAAACAGAACCACACGATTCCCGACAGCNGTAGGGTGTTTGGCATCCAAATCCAACACAAAAACATCATTGAGTAAGCCTTGCCTCCCACAGCCTCCAAACAAAACAAGATGAGATCCATTGACACAAGAAAGTGTATGACCCCAACGCCCAGGAGGTGGAGAGCCTACTATGACATGTTGCCACTCTGGATTGCTGGAGTTCAGATCCAGCACGAAGGTATCATTCATGGGTTGCATGTTAACGCCCTCCCCACCAAACAGAACCACACGATTCCCGACAGCACACGCACTGAAGTTGCAGCGAGAGGGTTCAACGGTACCTCCAACTGTTAGCTTGCTCCATGCTGCTGCTTCAAGAGTGGTAATTTCTCTTGCCAATCTACCCCACCCTAATCGTTTAGCACCAGGCACCGTCTCTAAGACTTGAGTCGTTTCACTGCCCCATGCATTCTGGCAGACCATTCGCCACAGATCTTCATTCTTTGTAAGCTCATAAAGCTGCCGACTGACAGAACTAATAGATGCTATATCTCTTGGAGTCAAACGTGAAAGAATCTTCAGAACAAGGACTTCGTCACTTAACTGCAGTAATGCACAAACACCAAGACTAGTGTTACGGTTCCCATCTAATGCTACTCGACGAGGAGAAGAATTAAATCTTAATTTCTCCGAAGCTTTGGTAAATTTCTTTGTTAAAGATCCCGGAAGTGGACCCAGATCAAGATTTGCTACTGTAAAGTACTGTATGCCAATGATATGTGTTATTGTATCATCGTCACCATATATTGGGGTCATTCGCAATCTATTCATCAATGGGGATCCATCTTTTCTAAAATTTAACAATTCGCCTTGAAACTCAATTCCTTCCGTGAGACATCTTTTTATTTCAGCTACTACTGTGGGGTTCACCAGTGGATGCCTTCGCTTAGCAAATGGACCTCTGCATTGCAGGAAACGACTGCAAAAGATTTGAACTTAATCAGATATCAGTTATATACCATTGCCTATCAGCATTCAGAAACATAAAATACAAACAATTCTCAGCAGCTCTGACTGCATTGAAAGTAACAACATATAAATGAATAAAAACTCAACTAGACTTTCTACAATTTAGTATAACTATCCGATATAATTAAAAAGTAAACTATGGCATCTAACCCTGAGATTTGTCATCAATGATTCAGCAATGACAGAAAGGCCAGGTGCATGCATTACCTTAATTCCAATAATAGGAATCACTATACTAGCCCTAGAAAAGAATTGAACCATAACCAAAATGGCTATCATAAAGGTTGACACTTCCACCAGGCAACGAGTTTCTAGTATTACCAAACGTTACCATTCGAGTAAAAAGTAGTATACATCAAACCCATAAAACTGATAGAGTGAGCTTGCATATGACCATTCACCATAAACTTAAAAGCAAAACTTAAAAATCTTAACACTTCCTCAAGTAACACGACTATTGGATGCTCAAAATTGTTAAGAGAAGCCTTGTACTTGAAACAGCCAACAAGAAATCAAATTATTCGTTTCCAGCATTTGATAAATCTAAATATTTGAAAATAAAGAACTTCAACACGTGATATAGGAATCCAGTAGTTGTGCTGAAGTCAAAATGTCGTGAAATAAAATATACGCAACATACTGGTTTAGGGTTCAGCAGCAGAAATTTTAATTTGGACAAAATGAAAACAATTTTACAAAAATAGTGTGTGTAGTACTAGTAGTTATACCAATAATCTGTTGAAGCCTTAATCTGTAAGAATCAGACCACATAGTGGCAGTTGTTCATTATACTGTTTTACCATGGAAACTATAGATAATATAGTGTCCAATCATTTCAACTCCAAGAAAATTGAACTTCATTTGCTTTTAGTTTTTAAGCAAAGGTAATTTGCGAACAAGGTCAAGAACCAAAATAATAAAAATGATTGCAAGCACAAAAGGATATTGTTGGAGATCGAAGTGAACACTAGATATTAAGCACCTGTTTGATCCACATTCTACAAAAATTCGTTCTACTATTCCAAATTACATTCTTCCAAAATAATGTGGCTCAAACACAGCCTAAGCACCGAAGATATTTATCCCAGCAAACAAGAATTTTTTGAAATGAAAAATATACTTATTTTGTTATTTTTGATGTAATAATCAGGACATTATAGCTCTAAACCTAAGACACTCCAAAACCTACTCTAACCAGGAAGCTTAAATCACTAGCAAAAACTAATCCTAACACTTGTAGGAAACCTACACAAAAACTAAATTAAGCGTAAAAATAAAATCTAATGTCTAACAAACTAAAATTCGAGTCTAATATTAAAAAGAATCTAGTTGAAGAAAGATTTGGAAAAAAGTAAACTATCACTCATAATCGTTAACTAATCTCCAACAATTTACGAATTTCCTCATTTCCAGCAACCAAACAGCACATGGAAAACTCCAACACAGTCATCTTCCCAAATTGATAGGATTAGAGAATACTAATCTCCATGATATAAAAAGATTTATCTTGTAGATTTTCTTACAGAGGACGTGGTTTCAAATTTCTGTTATCTTTGTATAATGTGCACAAATTTGGTTTGGTATGATAGTCCATATTATAATCATATAAATATAGTCCAAGTAAGATATGGGTAGGGCATCAAACCAAACTTCATCTTGATAAGCGTAACATGTATCAATTGTAGCAGACACCTTTTAGCAACTGGAACATTAACATCCTCCCAAATCCAAAAAATAAAAAATAAAAAAAATTGTCAGAAATTCCAACTTGGTTATTGCTACTTCTGAAATATATCTCCAATAAAACCATTATCGATGATCACATTAGACATTTTTCCTCTGAATTGACCTTAGTACTACAAAATCCGACTCTTCATTCAATCTCAGTCAACTTAACTACATGAGAACATACATCATAAGTGTGGCAATTAAACATCTATGGGTACATAGTGTAGAGCTACTGCCAACAACTCTAGCAATTCAAGAATCACTTCCTTCCTTTTTTACCCTTATTTAAACCTCCAACCTCTTTGGTGGTTGTACTACTAATGTTGCTGCCTATGTAATCCTTTTAAACGCAGTGTGAGAAGATATTCTACCCAAAACAGCTACTCGATTTCTAGTGTTCGAAGAGGTAATTCTACGGGTTACCTTAGGATGCCTGATTCCTTATTGGAATGGCAGCACTAGAAATTTAGTGCTTTAGAATTAAATTTCAAATAATCAAAATTTTCTAGACTAAAAATAAATTTCTTCAATTTTTTGTTTGTTGAAACAATGAGGCCTATTAAGTCTAATCCTAGAAGACTCCAAAACCTAATCTTAACTCAGAAAGCTTACGTCACAATAGAGAGGGATAAAAATAACCAGATGTAATCAGTTTCGAAAGAATGTCATATCCATCACTCATCTTTTTTTGTTCCATAAAGTCCCCCAAGTTATAATAAAGTTTCAGTTTGGTCATTAAGTTAGAATTCCGTCAAATATTTCCTACGTGGCTAACCATATTCAGAAGTGGAGATAGACGGACATTAGTTGTGATGTTATTCAGTGAGGAAAATTATCAAAGCTCGTAAAAATCAAACCAATTTAAATTAAAGTGAGGATAACAAATAATAATAATCAAACTTGTAAAGTTCTTGTGGTTTGACAATAATTCAGTTGGGTCCAACCACCAAAATATGTCATGTGAGAACATTGAACACCAATGACTGGAGGAAGCCTTAAAGTGAAACTGTTAAATGAACTTAGCTGTTAAAGCCAAGGGGATTAGATATTGTTGACCAATGAAAGGGTTGAGATGTCCGAAATCAAGTGCATACATCCAAAAATGAGTCCAAATTTGAGGTTCAGACATCACTCACTTAAGCAGTCCAAATTGAAGCATAGTTCGAACTTAGAAAATCACCTTCAGACTAGAAAAGGAGGGAGGCAATAAGGAGAACAAGAAGACTGATGCTGAATCATGAGGAGTTATGATGATAGGACTCGAAAGTAAGTGGCTTTACTTTCAATGATGTTAAGCATTTCAGTTTTTCCGCTTCATTTCCAAAAGCTCAAATGATATGTAGGAGGTACCATTATGCAATAATAAAATCCAACTTATGAAGTAGTTCAAATGGAGATTATCTTCAGATGTAAGAAGCCTACTTCCAAGACAAAAAGTACCTAAATAGGCGGGCTGATTGCAATGTAGTTTAATTTAAGCACTTTTCATAACTCGCCACATTATATATCAGCAAGTTGCCATTTTTACTATACACCACATCTCAGATTTCGCTGTCAAAATTAACACATAATTCAGTTACATTATCTTTAGGAAAACTGTGTAAGCCTGCTTTCAAATGCAAATATCACTCTTTTGACATTGTTTATAATAGCCATTTATATGCTAACTAAGAGAACTGAACTGATTTCAACTAAATTTACTAGCTAATTCTTAGTGTTCTCTTAAGCTTCGTTGCTATATCTGCAACTCAAAAGAGCTTGTACTATCAAACAGTAATTTTTCCTCACAAAAAAAAAAAAAGAGAGCTTCGGTTGCTACATTCCCTAATAAAACATCTTCAAGAAGAGCTGTAATCTTTGTGTACAAGACCGTACTGATCTCTGAAACTATCTTCCAGGCCCAACTTAATTTGATTCTCCATACTTATAATCATCCAACTAAGAATAGAACTGAATTGAATTCAATTTCTAGCCAATTTTCAATGTTCTCAAGCTTCGTGGTTACATCTCTTCCCAACCTTCAATTTTCATATATACACAATTTTTCCCTATCCCAATCACAGAAAAAGAAGGAAAACTTCAATTCTAATACCACCTTGTCCACCAAATTGTCAAAAGGCACAAGCTCAAAATTCACACTATACATCTAGAGGTTTTGTATATTTTCATTATATTCAATCCTTTATTTATATCATAGTATGTTAGCAGAAACCTTCCCTCTTTCTTAAAAACACAAAATTTAGTTAAACATAAAATCTAGTCCCGTTTCACACTCAAAGTACAACGAAAACCTCCCTACTCCTTAGTTCAAACTATATTGGAAATGGACAATCCTATAAACCTGTTAAAAATGAAAATGAAAAAGGTAAAGAAAACTCCAACAAAACACTGACCAGTTGCGACCAAGAACTTCCTCTGCGCGGTATCCAGTAACCATCTCGAACACGGAATTTACATAAATAATGGGATTGTCAGGCTCCAAAGCATCCGTGACAGTAAACCCGCAAGGAGCCGGCTGCAGAAGTGCGTCCACGGGAAACGGTAGTTCACCTGGACCGCTCTTCCTCAACCAAAAACCCAACCCTTCACCTGCCTCCTCCTCCGCACCACTCAGATCAGACTCCGAGTCACTATCCCACTCCATCCAACTTTATTGAACAATATGAAACCAAATTTACCCAACTCTTCACCCCATAACAAATAGCAACAAAATTGATGAAAACTTGGGATTTCAATTCTTAACTTATCACTTCCAGACTGTGAATTGTAACCCCCTTGAAAAGATAACAATACAACAATAACTTTGAAGCTCAAATTGTAGGGTTTTTAATTTTCGGGAATGAATGGCCGGCCAAAAGAAGAGGGACCAATTAAGAGGGAAAACGGGAACAAAATCCAGGGAAAACGGGTTTTTAATTTCTAGATGCCATCTGATGGTATATGTATTCTGTTTATACACACCGCCTTGAGGAAAATTTGAGATGAAAACCCCAAAAAAAAGGAAAAAAAAATCTGCGGCTGAAGAAATAGTTTGTGGGGTTGGTAGCGTGGGGGTGGATGGATGGATGGATGAAGATGACGCTGGCGTTGGATATCGTCTTGACTTTGAGGTTGTGGATGTTGAATTTGGTTGTACATTGTGCTTTGTTTCTTGTACTGTGGCCTTTGAATGTCGTACCCCCTGATATTTGGGTGTGTCAACATGGTAAGGTCCGTTTGCATAAAGTCTTTTAGGTGATGCACGTGTCAAGTAGATTCTTGAATTTTAATTCACGTAAAATTTAGTGTTTGTTTGTCTTTCATTATTGGAAGAAAAATTAAGTAATGAATAGTATTTTTTGGAGAATGTGTGGTTGAAATTTAAAGTAACTTTATTGATTTGTTTGTAAAATATTTTATTGGATGAATGTATGGTGAAAAATTTTACTGTAGCAAATAATTTTTTAGATTAATGGTAGACAAACATGGGCTTAGTTATTAAAATTTTTTACCAATTAGTATCACGATTCAACTTAGATGTTTCATAAAATGGATATTTTGAATTCGAATATTGAAAAACGCAATAAAAAGTCGTGAAAGATAAGATGAACGCATACTCTTATCAAAGCGGATAATAACATAGGCTCATATAGTTGATATAAAGTTTATGCCAGTATTTGTAATATTAATATTCAATGAATGTTCGTTGTAGGATTTATGCCTAACTGATTGGAAGAACCTGCTATAATTTTTCTTTATTTTGTGAAAATGGTATAAACTTTTTTTGACAAGTCAACTTTTTTACTCGTCGCAATAAAGGGGGAAAGGAGTCTAAGGTTTTGACATTTTATTTACAATTAAAATTAATTTTAGGATTTGTGTTAATCTTGTAAAATTAACTAGACAATCAAATCTATTGATTTTAATCTAGAGAACATTTTTTCTCTATCATCCTTATTTATGAAAAGGTCTTGAACTAGATTTTTGATCGATAATGTTGACGTCGAAAATTTTATGAACAAGATTCAAGCCAACTTAATATGTAAATGAGAATTTTATTGATAGTGATTTGCAAATTACAATTGTAACTACTAATAGTTGCTCTCTTTTTTTTCTTCTTCAAAGATATATTTGAAATATGAAGTGTTTCAAATTCTTTTTTCCCTTTTTTTATTTTTTTTATTTTCAAGGTTCTCATCCTTCTTTTTACATAGAAAGGTTCACATGCATTCTTCATTTTCTTGTCTTATCAGCTACAGTACCGGACTGAGAAAGTACATCATTGGCATGTTTGGATTGGTTAGTGAACTCGGCTTGTCGGTCATCACGAGTTAACCTTATATGTGGTCTCTATCAATTAATGAATTACTTAGAGAATAAAGCTAAAGTATATGATTGGTGGAATTGGCGGGCGCTAATATAAGACCTTCCAAATGTCACT
>CAIGRK010055040.1:0-12228 GCA_903798315.1 Fraxinus greggii | reverse complement strand
GGAAAGCATGTGAGCAGCACTATCTCGACTCATCTGGAATCGTTTGGAGATTTGTTGAACTCTTGGACCATTGAATCTAACAACATGCCTGTTCAAGTCTATAAAAACGAAACCTTCCAATTTGCATTAGTAGATATAAATGACCGAAGCTCCTCGTCGAATGTTGCAGCATATTGTTCTTTAATAGTCACATATACTTGTAGTCCCTCGCCATCAATGGTGTCGAGTAACAAGACATCGTTGAGCTTTGGAGAGTTTAAGGAATCTGTAGACACATAATTTGCTACCCATATCATATACACCAAAGTTGCACCAACTACAGAAATTCAAACAATGAGCCTCTCCAGGAATAAATGCTTTAATCTCTTCAACATTTTTAATGTTAACGCTGCATTCTTTTCACGAAATTGCCCTCAACTCGTATTGATTCCCTCACTTTTGTCACCAAATTCGCTTGATCATGGTCAGTATGGTTCATGCTTTCAACTGCTACTGCTGCAATCCATAAGATGTTGCCAAAACAGTTTTCTGAGAATGGGGGTGATAAGTGTAGTTTTTACACTTATTCGATGGTCTAAATCATAATATTTTATTGTCTTTCGAATAAAATTTTATCTAATTTATGTTATATTGTATTTTGCAGGTAAAACTTTATGTTTAATGAAGAATTGAAGAAAAGAATGCAAAATAGCGGAAAAATGGAAAAATTCATAGTACGAGGACTTGGAAGCAAGCATTAGATTAATTGGGGGCCTCAATTTGGACTTCTAATTAGATACAAAATTTGATGACTTGAGATTAAATATATAAGCAAAGAGAATTTAATCAGCAAAGAGAACATTGGACTAGAAAGTTGAGATAAGAGGCCCGACTGCAATATACATACACACACAGAGATCAAATGGAAAAAAAGGGGGGAGAAATTGAACACACATTCACATACACAAATAAAAAGCCGGCAGCTTCTTGGGAAAAACTGGGGGGGCTGAAATTGAGGGGAAAAAACGGTAGCTTCTTGGGGGAAAAACAGGCGCTGTTGCTTATATATACATTCCCATAGACACGCATAGAAAGTGAAGGAAAGGGGCGGCAATTGAAATATATATATGCACACACATTGGGCAGCTGACTTGGAGGCACAAAAAGAGGAAATTGGCCGGCAACACGTAATTTGGATATCATTCACGTTTCGTCAATTTTTACAGATGTCGTTCCACTTTTGTATGTTTAATTTCAACGTTATGAGTGGCTAAATACTTTTATTGTTATGATGGATGATGTAGCTTAATGTTTTTATTGTATGTTTAATTTTAAGAATTTCATACGACTTTAATACTTGTTAATTAGTTATTATGTGTTTAATGCTTCAATTTCTACGCAACAATTAATTGATTTAGGGATAATATGGAGACCGAGAGATTATGTATAATCCTAGCTCGTACAATAATTAACATAGACATTATAAGAGATAGAGAGATAATTATATGTTATGCCATGTTGAATTCCTATAAATAAATACGTTCATGTGTGTGTGAATTTATATAGAGATATAGTAAGTTTAGGTATATGAATAAGATTAGTATTGCTCGAGAGAGATTTTTAACTACATCAGGTTAATTCGATAGTTGGTACGTATGAAAAATTGTTGAATGAATTGGAATTAAATGTATGATAAATAACCTAAGTGAAATCGAAAATCCTAACTATCCAATCACTTAATCTTATCTACAGTTTTACTTTGAGTTTGTTAGTTTTTTATTTATTTATTAAAACTTCGTTTAGAAAACACAATTTGAGTTGATCATTAGTTAACAGTTTAATTTAAATTGAAGGTATGTTAGTTTAAAAATTTATAGTAGATAGTAGTATTTGTGGGACGATATTCGGACTTGATAAATCAAATTTATAACTTGTCACGATCCATACACTTGCGAAATTACACGAACAAGTTTTTTGAGGGGCACAACTCTACTTCTCAAGTCCATTGAATGCACCATTAGAGAATACAGCTATTAAGACCATTAATAATTATGGACACGTCCCGCAATTTACCTCCTCCAATGTTCTAGGGGCAAGGGTCTTGGAGGTCCAGGATTTAATCTGGCAAAGATGGGACACCTGGGTATAATAATAATAATAATAATGATGATGATGATGATGATGATCAAGCTGATAGGCACATATTTTTATACAACTATTGAAAGTTGACAGAATTGTTCAATCAGGGAAATATAAAATTTTGATTGCAATGCCTGATGAAATCATCAGACAAATGTCTACTCATAGTAAATCTCTGGATCAAGTGAACACTCCAAAAATGTGTATCGGCTTAGCTAAGAAGAAATATGGTAGTCATCAAATCAAATTAACTGAAGATAAAATTGAAGACCTTACTGTCTTTAACCGGGTTGCAGGCCGAACTTGGTAAGAAGAAACAGAAACAGGTCGTGGGAAATGGCCCGAGTACTCCACCTTTATCAAGTTTGCATATAAAGGAGCCCTTGTTCCACTTATCCTTCTATGCCAGGTTCTTTTCCAGGGGCTGCAAATGCAAGCAATTACTGGATAGTCTGGGGAACAGAAAAAGACAGGGTAACAAGAGAGCATTTGATTGAGATATTTTTTTACTTTCTGGCGGAAGCTCCTTCTTTCGTTTGGGAAGAGCAATTCTTTTGTCCACCATCGCCCTTAAAACTTCTCAGCACCTTTTCCTTCAAATGATAACATCAATTTTCCGAGCACCATTATCATTCTTTTTACACTGTACATTCAAGCAGAATTGTCAATGTATTGATGTGAACTCACGTAACAATTAAAACTACGAAACGCACGACATATTAGATCAAACCCAAGAAAGTCAAGAATCAACATTTAAAAAAAATAAACCCCATAAATTGTTGAACAAAAGAATCAAGACAATCGTCAACAATATCTTGACTCCTTGATCCCAAAACTTATGAACTTTACTTAAATTATTGAACGCCACAAGAATTTAATTCTTGATAAGTTAGGAATTAATTTAATGAAGAACAAGTTGAAAGCAATATGCCTCACAATAATATCTCTCAAATTGTATGTTTTTATAATTAAAATAATAATCCTATTTATATGTAATCCATAAAACCTAGTTAAAAATGAAATTTCTCGTAAAAGATACATAAAAAAAAGATATCATAAAAGAGGTTTAACTAAAATAGAAGTTTAATTTAGGAAAAACGCGCCCAGAAATGTACTATGCGACTGCATAGGCTCCTTACATGCGGTCGCATAGGCCAATTGTCAAGTGACAGCATTAGTCTCATCAGGTGGAATATAGAAGTTGAAAAGCAAGGACACGAAATAGAAAGGATGGTCCCTCGTGCGAACTAAAACTACTAGAAAAGGGTGAGATCATTAGTGAAACAGTCTTCAGTTTTGGTTTGGTACGGAGGCACGCGGCCGCATGCCTATTTACACTATGCGGTGGCATAGCTTTCCCGTTTAACTCCCTCGTTGCTTGAACCAAGTTGATCCTCCTTGTTCCCTCTTCAAAGCCCAATATGAAACTTGTCCTTTTACTTGTTATGATCGATATTTTATCCACCGTAGCTTGAACAAGTAATCATATAGTTTCTTTGACATTCTTTCCTTGTGACATAGTCATCGGTCCTTCTTCCACAAACAACGGATCATTATCCTTTCTAACTCATGTACCATGGTTCTCATCATTCCTTCCCTCTTCAAACTGATTCATCCTCGAATCTTCACCAGCATCAAACAAGGAAAGATTAGAAACATTTAATGTAGTAGAAGTTTTATACTCGTCTGGAAGATCCAACTTATAGGCATTATCATTGATCTTTTCTAGCACTTGTAAGAGTTCATCTCCTCTTGATTGCAACTTTGACTTTCTTTGAGCCGGAAAATGTTCATTTCTCATATGTTCCCAAACCCAATCTCCTGGTTTAAATGTAATGCGCTTTCATCGTTTATTTGCTTGGGAAACATAATTCTCATTTTTCTTCTCAATCTGACACCGTACCTTTTGGTGGAGGGATCTTACAAACTCGGCCTTATTCTTTCCATCTAAGCTGCCTCCCTCATCAACAGGTAAATGAATTAAATCAAAGGTGTTAGTGGATCAAAACCATAAATAATTTTAGATGGAGTATAAGAAGTAGTAAAATGCGTGGCCCTATTATATGTAAATTCTATAAATGACAAGCAATCCTCCCAACTCTTCATGTTCTTATTGATTGTAGTACAAAATAGTGTATAATAAACCTATTAACATTCTCAGTTTGCCCATCCATTTGTGGGTGATAAGTTGTAGGGAATAACAGCTTAGTTCCTAACTTACCTCACAAAACCTTCCAAAAATGACTAAGAAGCTTAACATTCCTATCCGATACAATACTCTTAAGTACCCATATAAGCGCACTACTTTCTTAAATAATAAATCGGCAATATTAGTGGCATCCTCTGTTTTATGACATGGAATGATATGAGACATCTTACTAAATCTCTCTACCACCACAAATATGGAATCTCTTCATTTCTTAGTCCTAGGTAAACCCAGCATAAAGTCTATAGATCAACTCAAGGCTCACTAAGAACGGGTAATGGCATATACAAACATTGAAGTAAAACTCTAGACTTAGCCTTTTTACAAGTGATACAAATCCGATCAACATCAACATTTATCTTAGGTCAATAGAAGTGTTCATTTAACATATCTAAAGTCTTCTTAATCCCAACGTGACCCATTAAACATCTACTATGTGCTTCACATACTAACAATTTTCTCATTGAATACCTAAGTACAAATAACTTAGTCTCCCAAAACAAATATCCGTCATGCCTAAAGAATCTATCTAAACAACCTTTGTCACATGATTCATATATATTAAAAAAGTCCAGGTAATTAGTATACACATCCTTAGCATATTCAAATCCTAGCAATTTGGCACGTAAAAAAGTTAGAAGTACATACCTCCTCGACAATACATCCACTGCCACATTTTCCTTACCTTATTTGTACCAAATAACATATAGAAAAGCCTCGATAAACTCCATCCACCATGCATACTTCTTGTTTAATTTACCTTGACCCTTTAAATGTTTCAAGAACTCATGATCGGTGAGAATCAGGAACTGCTTTGGCCATAGGTAGTGCTGCCATGTCTCCAAAACTTGAACAAATGCATATAACTTCTTATCATATGAAGGCTAGTTGAGAGATGCTCCACTTAGCTTTTCAGTAAAGTAAGCTATTGCCCTTCTTTCCTATATTAAGACAACTCCAATACCTATTCCTAAGGCATCATCATTAATAGTATTAGAAGCATGTTCTTGTTCAATGCCCCCAATAAAATCCTACTCTTTTACTTGACAATCTTCATGAGTGGTGTGGAATGTGTGCTAAATTTTTTGACAAAATGCCTATAAAAACTAGCTAAATCATGAAAATTTCTTATCTTAGTTACACTTTTAGGTGTCTGCCACTCCTTGATAGCTTTGATTTTCTCCTCATCCACTTCAATAATCTTTGCATTAACAACATAACTAAGAAAAACTACTTTTTCCATGCAAAATGTACATTTTATAAAGTTATCATAAAGTTGTTCTTATATTAAGGCCACAAGCACACATCTTAATTTTTCTATATGCTCATTTAAATCCTTAGTATATATCAAGATATCATCAAAGTAAACTACTATGAATTTATCTATATATGCACTCAAGACATGGTTCATTAATCTCATAAACGTGCTAGGTGTATTAGTAAGTCCAAATGGCATAACTAACCAATCATATAAACCATACTTAGTCTTAAAAGCAATTATCCACCCATCCCCCTCTCTCATCCTAATTTGATGATATCCACTTTTACGATTTAATTTACTAAACATGCATGATCCATGTAATTCATCTAACATGTCATCTAACCTANCAAAGTAAACTACTATGAATTTATCTATATATGCACTCAAGACATGGTTCATTAATCTTATAAATGTGCTAGGTGTATTAGTAAGTCCAAATGGCATAACTAACCAATCATATAAACCATACTTAGTCTTAAAAGCAATTATCCACCCATCCCCCTCTCTCATCCTAATTTGATGATATCCACTTTTACGATTTAATTTACTAAACATGCATGATCCATGTAATTCATCTAACATGTCATCTAACCTAGGTATAGGGTGGAAATATTTTACCGTTATGTTGTTGATCGCCCGACAATCTACGCACATCCTTCAAGTCCCATTTTTCTTCAGTACAAGTAGAATGGTACGTCTCGTGGTCTCATACTTTCTCTCACATACCATTTGCTCATCAATTCTTCCACTTGCCTTTGATGTTCCTTGGTCTCCTCGGGATTACTCCAATAAGCCGTCCTACTTGGAATGACGCTCCAGGAACGAAATTAATTTGATGATCAATACCTCGAATGGGTGATAAACCACTAAGCATGTCCTCCGAAAATAAGTCTTCGAATTTCTGCAACAAAGAATTAGCTAAACTAGTGAGGGGTGTTTTTGATTCCTCAAAATTGAGGAGTGATTCCTTATAAACCAAAAAGATCATCGATTGGTTTTTAACTACTACTCTCTTCAACTCACTTTATTTTGCAAAGAAATTCAATTTCGATTGTCTCTCAAAAGACATTTTTTGCTCTCTTATGGCTCTACTCTTTTTCCTCACAATTAATCACCGCACTTTTTTCTCTCATGCCTTCTTGTCGTGAATGATCAATCTCACTCTTTTTTTTTCTCATTACGTTATCTTCCTTTCTTTTAAATTTGATTTGATCTTCATAAAGTTGTGCTGGAATTAACAGTACAAGAGTAATAGACTTCCTATCTTTAGTAAAGCTATACCTATTTTTGTATCCACCATGCATCACCTTCCTATCATATCGCCATGGCCTTCCCAACAAAATATGCCCGACATGCATATGAACTATATCACACATCACTTCATCATGATACCTCCCAATTGAGAACTCACCGACACTCGTCTATTCTCTTTAACGTCTCTATATTCATTCAACCATTGCAATTTGTAAGGCCTAAGATGTTTTAGCATAGTTAATCTCAATTTCTCGTAAGTGTAGTGCTAACCACATTGGTACAACTACCTTCATCAATAATCATACTATATACCTTGTCGTTGACGTAGCATCTCATATGAAATATGTTTTCTCTTTATTAATCCAAGTCATCCACTTTGATTTGAGCACTAAGAGCACATCGTGTAAGCAACAGCTTTCCAACTGCATACTCCACTTTATCGTCATCACTAGCACCCTCCAATTTCGACATGTCATCATATTCACTTTCACTATCACTCACCACTTCTCTATTATCTCACAAAATCATCACCCTTTTGTTTGGTCATTGAGAAGTAATGTGTCTCGATCCCAAGCTCCTAAAGCTTTTGATATCCCAATTCCTAGGGAGTTAGGACTCCTCCTTTGGTGTAACTTTACTAGGAACTTCCTCTCTCCCCTTCGATGGCCTAGTTTTAGTTTTTGAACAGCCTCATCACCTTTATTGTGATCCCACTTCAGTTTTCAAGAAAAGTTAGAACTCGAATAATCCCATAGATAGCTAGCTGCCCCATTCCTCTTCAACTGTCTCTTCACCTTCATAACTACTTGTAGCATGTCCTTCAACTTCACATAATGTTGTAGTTCTCTCACATTAGCTATTTCCTTATTCAAACCATTCAAAAATTGGGCCATGGTGGCATCTCAATCCTCCTCAACATTCGCTTTAATCATGGCAATCTCCGTCCCCATCTGATAATCCTCTACACTCCTTGATCCTTGATAATGACTTTGTGATTTTCGATAAAGATCCCTAGAGTAACAATTAGGAACTAACATCTTCCTCATGATAGCCTTCAATTCTCTCTATATTTTAATAGGCCCCTCATGATTCTTCCTTTTAGATGTTGCTATTTGATCCCACGAAATGATAGCAAAATCAGTAAACTCAACGGCAGTAAGTTTTACCTTTTTCTTGTCCGAGTAGTTATGGCAATCAAATATAGACTCTATCCTCTTCTCCCACTCCAAATATGCCTCCGGATCTTTAAATGGAAATTATCATTTTAATATTGTCCACAATTCTATCAACTCCAACATAATCTCTAGCCCTCGTATCATGAATATCTCTTCTATTCTTTATCGTTTATATTTCAGCCTCCACTAATGCATCATCATCAATTCCACTACCCGCTTCATTTCCACCCCCAATATCCACTGTAGGATCCTTCGTACCTTGCCTTCTTGTATTATGAACTTCATTAGGTTGTTCCGTACGTAAATTAGCAAGCAATGTGTCTTGTCTCTCCATCCACGCCTCTTGCCTATCCATTCTATCTCCCATATCACCGAACAACCTTTCGAATTGTCATATCATCTCCTCCATCATGATGACTTGACTATTCTTTCCGATTGAAGTAGAATCGTTTCTATCAGACATCCTAAATCTAGAATAATATTTGCTTCACAACTATACACTTGTGTATCACTCAATTCGGTTTTTTTCTTTATTAGTCTCACCACTCTGCATTTTTCCACTTGATGCTTTCTTGTAAGTGTTTCAAACAATTAATTCGATTTCAATAAAAAAAATCAACCCTTTTGGAGTTTAAACAAAGGATTTAGTAAGGAAAGTGACTCTAGAATGATTCAAGAATTCGGAATTTGAATTTTGAATGGGAATGCTAAGGATAAATTCAATAAAGTGTTTCTTCATTTCGGACTAGACACTTTTTTTTTGGTAAATTTCTGTTTTTTTGTCATTTATTATTATTATTTTTATAATGAGCGAGAATTCAACAAAGAGCCCAAAAAAATCAAAATGGAATTGATTTCAATAAAAAAAATTGATTTCAATAAAAAATTGAACCTTGTGGAGGTCAAACAAAGAATCGAGTAAAGAAAGTGACTCTAGAATGATTCAAGAATTAGGAATATGAACTTTGAATTGAAACGCTAAGGATAAATTCAATAAAGTGTTTCTTGAATTCGGACTAGAAACATTTTTTTTTTGGTAAATTTCGATTTTTTGTCATTTTTTATTTTTTTTCTACATGCGCGAGAATTCAACAAAGAGCCCAAAAAATAAAAAAAGGAATTGGTTTGAGCACTAATTTAGCACACAAACAATTTTTGAATTTTTTTGGTATCTTAATTGGATTGAACGACTTAAAAGACGAAGAACTAAGATGAAGACGAAAAAAACAAAGAATTAAATGATATAACCTTGATTTTCTGAATCTAAGATTTGATACCTACTAATACGAACCCATGTAGCAAATGCAATTACGAAATCCACGATAGATTACATTAAACCCAAAAATGCCAAGAACAACGTTTGAAAAACTCGACCTAGTAAATAATTGAGCCAAAGAACCAAAACAATCGCCAACAATATCTTGACCTATTGATCACAAAATTATGAACATTACGTAAATTTTTGAATGCCACATGAATTTAATTTTTGATAATTACGAAATTAATTCATTGAAAACGAGTTGAAAGCAATATGTCTCGCAATAATATTTCACAAATTATGTGTTTTTACATTGAAAATAATAATCTTATTTATATGGATTCCATAAAACATAGTTAAAAATGGAATTGCTTCTAAAAGATACCATAAATAATTGGGGAAATTTCAGCCAAGGTACCAAACCTTTCATTTATTTGTAGACTTCACTCAAACTTTTTATTTATGTCATCCACGGTACTAAACCTTTAAAAAATCGCCGCTATAGCCCATATTGACGGTTTCCATCTGTTTAAACACCAAAATCATTAGTTGACCCCAGAAATGAAAAAAAATTAAATAATTTTCACCAAATAGACAATAACAATTTGGGCATTACACAATTTCTCTTTCTATTATTGCACTTTACTGTTACTTTCCCTCCATTTTTATCGCTATTACTATCATTCTCTCTCCCATGGTTATTCAGAAAAATTAGCACGTAGATGGAGATGAATGTATGCAGATGTGGTTCCTCGATGCATATGAAGACCTCATGTACGAGCCTGAACCCAGGAAGAAGATTTCTCACTTGTCCTCGATGTCAAGATCTTGGTGGATGTACCTTTTTTGTGTGGTGTGACCCTCCTATGTGTGAGAGATCTAGGGAGTTGATTCCAGGTCTATTACAGGCTTGGAGGGAAATGGAAGCTAAAATCAGCACCATCCAAGTAATAAGACCAAATGTGCAGAAGACTTGGCTATTCGGCTTTGTATGTGGAGTGTTTGTAAAATGGATTTGTACCTAGGTATATAGGATGGATTTGTGGGATGGGCATTTTAGTTTCAGAAATTTAGGTTTACTATTTACGCGTTGGGGTGTTGTGTTATATGTAGTGAAATGTGGATGTAAAATGTGGTCGTGTTTATACCTTTTTCCTTGAAATGAAGTGTCCCTTTCTATATTATAACTGGTACTGACTTTCACATTTTTATTTCTACCTTTTGTTTAATGAGAAATTAATGTTCATATCACACTCCAAACATTTTGTATATGGTGCATCAAAGGTACCAAACCCTTTGTTATAGTTGCAGTTACAGTGCCAAACTTTTGGTGATGCTTGCAATAACAGTTCCAAACCTTTTGTGATTATTGCATGAAAAGTACAAAAGATTTGTTCATTACCTGTACCCAGTATTCGTTGAATAAAATTTGAAAACTTGATGAAAGCACAATGTAATGCACGAAATTCAACTTCAACAATCCATGACAACATATGTGACTATTCCGTTCAAAATTCCAGGTCTCTTTACAAAAATCACAGCATTTGCTGCTTATGTTTCCTTTCCACATTTCAACAAATACATCATCTGCAAAATAATTACAATTCACTTTACAAAATATAATATTCACAAAACAAGTTCACTTCCCAACAAAGCTATAAAGGAGAAAACACATCGTGTTGAAGATTTGGATTCTTGATTCTTGAACTTCTTCATCTGTGACTTTGAAGTTATTTTTTGATGGTACTATTTTCTACCCCTTTGCTGCACTTGACTGTATAACTTGTTAAGACTCCGATTGCGTGCTTGGTTGTAATTCTTGTTGTGAACCAGCTTCACTAGGCAGTGGTCCCTTGCAGCTTTTTTGTTATGGCCAGATCTCCCACATCGTTTACACGTTATCTTCATGCCAGTCATTCCTGGCTTAATTCCTGTAGGTGGCTCCATCTGTGACCTCTTTCTTATTTTTTAGGTCTGCTTGCCTGTTTTTTCTTCTGATATTGATTCAAAGGGTGCTTTCCCAGCTCTGGTAATAGTTCAGGTCTTGACATAGGTTGGATCACTGGAGAGTAACACTTGAGGTATGTTTCCTTACTATAACACGGATCAATGTAGTCATATATGCCTATATCTCTTGAAAGCATGCCTGATATTGCATTTGTACAGGGTCAGCTGCCATTTTCTGCATGCACATTCATGTTTTTTGAAATCATCACTTTTAATCCATCTCTAATAGGAGTGTCAACGAGCAGAGTCGAGTCGAGCCACGAGCCAAAACTTGAAGATCAGGCTCGACTAGAGTAAAAATGGTTCAAGCTTTTTTAGCCTGAGCAGAGCTTTTGCTTGTCCAAAAGATTTAGGTTCAACTTGAACTTTTGGCTCGGGCATTTACAAGCCGAGTCGGCTTGATTGTTTTTATTTTTTTGATAACAACACAGGCAGCTGAAATTAATTCTTATTATTATTTTTTTCACCGTTTTTTCTAAAACTTAACTCGTCTAGCCACATAGTCTGGCTTGGGCTCAATTCTATGCCCCAAAATGGGACTCGGCCCGAGCCTAGGCTCAGTGGAGCCGACCTGGCTTGGACTTTTCTGGGGTCGAGCCACGGGTCGTGTTAAGTCCACTTTACACTTACTTAAGCCACAAAATATGGGCAATTCTTGGTTAATATATTGAAATATGGCTTAATTCTATGTAAATTATGTTTTTTAGGATAACATTGATGTACATGGTGGAATTTAAGAAAAATGAGTGAAAAGGACAAAAATAGAAGAAAACCAAAGTTCAGAGATCAAAGTGCAAACAGTCGAAAGATGACCTGAGAGAAGAAACAAAGATATGAAGGAGTCAAAAACCAATAGAGCACAGGAATGAAGTGTTGGAAGAAGAAAAGGTGAGAAAAGAGATCAAGAAACGAGAAAATAGAGTTCGAGGGAAGAAAGAATGAAGAAAAT
>CAIGRK010055019.1:0-10134 GCA_903798315.1 Fraxinus greggii | reverse complement strand
CAATAACTTTTCATTCCTTTTCAATCACACATTCTCCATCAATCTCCTATTCCAAAATAATGCGGTTCAAACACGCCCTTAGAATTGATCGTACAGTAATCTGTTCATTTTTAAAATTAGAGATTGAATTTACCAATCAAGTAATGGCCGAGGAGCAGTTTTGCAATTTCTCCTCCTCTCTCGTTAGCCCCTCCCTTCAAAAGATACGCTTTTGCATTTGCGCCGAATCAGAATCTTTTTTATTCACTGATTCAATTTCGCATTCAAACAAAATTTGAGGTTCTCTCTAATTCTAGATGTATATACTGTCGCATATATAAGCACACAAGTGCATATATGTATAATGTGTGTGTGTATGTATGTATTATGTGTTTGTTTATATTTCTCAAGGAGCTTCGGAATCAAGTGGTTGAGATTTGTTTGAAAACTATAGTTTGAGTTTAGTGCTTGTCGACCAATGCGCAGTTTCTGTTTCGATGCTTCGAAATAGGAATGTCTTCTGCTTCTTCAATGTCAGGTGAGTGTTGTTTTGGCTTTTGATTTTCGATTTTTGTCATGTATACGAATCTGTGATTATCTCTGGTAACATGCCGAGCGTGTAAGTGGATTGAGTGTGTGGATTAATGTGATGTTGGCAGGTTCAGTGGAAGGCGTGAATATGGGTAAGTTTTGGAAAGGGTATTTGAGCGGTAGATATGATTACAGTGTGCTTTCATGCGCTTCGAAGGCTCCAAGAACGCTCACTGGATTTCTCGCTAGCACCGCACAACCTCCTCAAGAGTGTCTACGAGCTTCGAAGAGAATTTGCATCCGACCAGTGAGTATTTGGGATTTACTATTTCGGAGTTCACTATATGCCCGAGTCAAGAACGTAAATATTTTTAAAATGATGATGTGCCTGAGAAAGTTCTGTTAATCATCTACATTTCTCTCCGTCTTTTGGGATTTAATAATTCTCTTCAGTCCTCGATGGTGAACTGAATGTTTTTGTTTAAAATTTGGTTAGAAATATTGAGTTTTACATCAAAGTTCTTATAAAGGATTAATTTTTGGTTTATTGGAGCATTGTGACATTGAAATTTCAATGGGATGCAGTTTAGGAGTTGAAAGATTATTTTGTTGGACTTCCAGTTCTGATCAACTAAATTATCCTAGTCGATAAACTTGAATCTTTGGAGAGCTTATTCATGTGCATTAGGACGGAACGAATTCTTATTTAATACTAATTCAAGTGAATAGCATGAAGGAATGTTTCCAATAAAAATTGTTTGTTCTTGCTGCTCCAACAAATAAATAAATAAATAAAGCAGCTATGTTTCTTATGATTTTAGGTGGTAAATTAATAAATGGCTTGCTGTACTGGGAGTGTAAAATACTAGGTGTAACTTCTCCATTCTTCTGTGTCTACTTGTTTGGACAAGATTAATTTTGAATTAAGTTGAACAATTGACTCGGAATTCAGCTAAAGGCATATTTTAAATACTAATAATTTCTGGCATTCTATCATTGGTTATTTTAATTTTAGTTTATTTTTCACGAAAAGTTAGTAGGCGGTATTAATTGTGTTCTCTTATTTGTGTCAGAGATCTGGACTCCGTAATTTGGGAGGACTGTGTTCATATGATGCCACAGATTTTCTGCTACCACAAAATCTCTCAAGCTCAAGTGTACTTCATTTAGCTTGCGGAAATTGGAAGTTGCACTGTTCTTCGTCTTCTTCTTCAGAATGCTACAACGAGGTTTCTCCCGAAAGTTTGTTAAAGGTATGCCAAACAACGTACATTTGTCATAAATGGGTTCCCATACTATATAGGATTATCTAAGAAACAAAATGTAGAACGTGGGTGAGATGGGATTGCTAAGAATGTTATGAATTATGATGTATGTTGTGTAAAACAAAATGATGAATAAGAATGATAACATTGCTGAAATGGTTAAAGTAGCACTCATGAAAGATGAATCAAATGCGAATTAGTTCAGATGGTTATGACAAATTGAAAGTTGTTGGGTTGATGCACCCTTTCAAAAGAAAGGTACGATTATTGTAATTGTTAACCGAGAGAGCAGGAAGACCAATATCTACGTCTACACAGACGAGGTCATTTAAAAATATAGTTCTTTTTTGGATCCAAGGAAGAAAGAGCACTTGATATATCTAAAATGATCCATGTAACAGACCCTAGATAGCATGGTATAAGCTTGATTGAGTTGGAACAAGATAGATATTGTGCATGAGCTCTGAAGTGTGACATCCCACAGCTAATGCATTTTTTTGTTGTGGCAGGATCTTAAACCTACCATCTCGTATCTCTCACCAAAGGAATTGGAATTGGTCCACGACGCCCTGAATGTTAGTTTGCTTGGTCTTTATAAAACGTTAAACTGCACTTTTTTTTATCTTCTAATATTTTGGCTGCATTTTCTCCCTACCCTCAAGAAAAAAATCTTCCATTTTTTAATTCTATTTGTTTTCCTCCACCCTTTTATGTTTTCTCCAGTTCTTATTGTTGATGTTGTTCTGGGAAACTTATTTTCTAAGATCAGAAACTGGCTAGATCAATTTTTAACCTTTTATTTTTCTGATTTGCTTGTTGTACAGTTGGCTTTTGAGGCACATGATGGTCAAAAAAGGCGCAGTGGAGAACCATTTATTATTCACCCTGTTGCGGTTGCACAAATTCTTGGAGAACTTGTGAGTTGTGGTTATTTCTAATTTTGACTTTTCAAATTTGATGAAGCATTTAATTTCCTTACTCATGTATATCCATTTACTTGAGTTTTCAATTATTTCAGGAATTAGATTGGGAGTCAATTGCTGCTGGTTTATTACATGACACGGTGGAAGATACAAATGTGGTTACTTTTGAAAGAATGGAGAAGGGTTTTGGTGCTACTGTTCGCTACATTGTGGAAGGGGAGACTAAGGTAGATTCATACAATTCATTGATTAAAAACTTTTGCTCGGATTGTACACTACATTCTCCTTTCTTTTGTTTTGATCAATTCTTTGATGCTAAGTGGGAACCCAAGTTGAATATTTATTATGTTAATTGTCAATGGTAGCCAGGTATCGAAACTTGGGAAACTCAAGTCTTAACGATGATAATTATTCTGTTCAAGATGTGAAAGCAGAGGATCTGCGACAGATGTTTCTGGCCATGACTGAAGAGGTGATTCACTCTTGGATGTGTAGTTTGTAATGTCCCTGTTTCTGTCGACAGCATCTAACAACCAAAATATTTGGTGTATCAGGTCCGTGTAATAATTGTCAAATTAGCCGACAGTTTACACAATATGCGAACTCTTTCACATATGGCTCCGCATAAGCAGGTTTGTGGATTTTAATTTCGTGATCAATTAATCTCTCGATTTTGATTTCATGTTTTCACATTTACCTACCTTGTCCAGTCTATCATAGCAATGGAGACACTTCAAGTTTTTGCTCCCCTAGCTAAACTGCTTGGAATTTACCAAATCAAGGTATGCCAAACTAGATTTTGCCTGCAGGATTTAATTGTATTATTGGATAGATGTGCAATAGATTTCTTATAATAACTATTATCTGAATAACAAGTTTAATTTATATTGGCCTTCAATAACTGTACCTTGTCTCGTCAGTTGTCAACATTATGTATACCAGGCCCATATTAACCTTGATGAATCATTTTGAAACGAATTCAGGTTTGTTTGGATTCCTATTCCTTCTTCGGGGCATTTACACGTGTTTTTTAGTAACTGTTCATTCAATTTGCAGAAACGGGGTGCACCCCATATAGAAAAATCAAATGAGTATTCCTATGCGCAGGAACATACTCCCAAAAATTTACGTAGTTCTCGTCTCTCATGAACTAGTTATTGTTATATCTTCTGTCACAAAGTGTCTAATTTATCCCCTAGGGACAGACCACTCAAATTTACACTCTAAATGCATGCAAGTCCAATTCTCTCCTATTTCACGAATTTCTGCCTAATTATTCATTTCCATTTTATGCATCTATGAATTTACCAATGATGACACATGGCCTTCCTTCTGTTCAATGCAATTGGATGTGTATCTTTGATTCTAGATGTACTAAAAAATTCGCCAACCGAAGTTGAACTTCTGAATTTCCAGATCTGTAGGTGCGTGACAACCACTAGGTCCCTTCGCCATTTTGTTTCGAAGGAATATACTATTTTTACTATATGTAAAATAACATTCAAAACTTTCGAAAAATAAATTTTCCATGCTAAGAGCATTAGAAAGAATCCAGGACTTAACTACGAAAAGTTTGATAAGCTACATCTATTTAGATGGTCTGTAGGTGCTTACAACCTTGTTCTTTACGGAAGTTAGCACTGAAAAATAACTAGTGTGTTTAACATAGTATGCATCGTTTTTGTCCAGGTCAGAGCTTGTTCGAGGGTGGATAGAATTCTTGGTGTTTTGGGATGGTCTACGGGTTGCAGCTGGGCAATCTCATTGGAGAACCAACAGTTTCTAGAACACTAGTTAATAGTCCAAGTGCTGAGTAGTTCACTCAGCTGCTGATGTTGGGAAAAAATAATTGTAAAGAGAACCGATTTTCTTTTTCTTTTTCAGTGGTTAGTTTATATGAAACTCGTGTATAAAATAAATCAGAAGCCAATACGAGCCGGTGGAGTCGGGGAGCCTGGACTCCATATATAAGGAAGAGAAAACTATTTTTAGGAGTGCAGTATACTTGTGAAGGCATTTGCAAAAAAACAAGAAAAACCTCATCGAACAACTATTCATTCTAACCTCTTTTGGAGTGTTTGGTGAGTGGTTAATTTCTTTCTGCTCCGGTGTTTCTTAATTTTAACACGAGGAAATTAGATTGATTCGGCTGCTTTCACCTGGTGTATCATTTCAGACAATGAGGCCGAGCTCAAGCCAAAGAATCAGGTGCGCGAAAACCACGACAGGGCCGAGAGAGTATCCTCTGCCTGGATGAGTAGTTGATTTGTGTTGCAGCAAGTTCCACGCAAATATTTCTGTCTTTTAGTATTATGTAAGAAAATTTCATTATCTTAGGAAGTTGAAAACAAGACTAAGATTGAAGAACCATTTTACATGGACATAAAAGTTGACACATTAATTTATACTAATGTGAATTGACAGATTTTGATATGTTGATTTTGACAACTAATTTTTCAATTAATTGTCAAATTTTTGACACAGAGGGTGTCAAACAATGTGTACACTTTGTGTACAAGTAGTTTAATTCAAAATCGAAACGAAATCACTTGTTCATGATAAAACAAAATTTGTTCATACACCATCCACTTTTGAATTAATATTTACGTTATGCACATGATAAGTCAAATATCGGAAAAACTTATTAGAAGTTTTTGCTCACATTCATAAACCTCTAAAGATCAAAAATTGTTTTCTCTAGCTTTTCATAATAAAGGTAAAAAATTAAACCGGAGAAATGATGTTTCATTCTCCTTTTTTAGCATTTGGTAGATGCTAATCTATTCAGCTCTTGTCTAGAGTAATAATTTTTCTCACAATTCTTGCAGTCAATATTCTCAGATCCCTCATCTAATATCTAAGGGCCTGCTTGGGAGTTATTTTCATCGATTTTGACCGATTTTTGGTGGCACCATTTATGAGAAATTGGAAGAACCGGTGCTTGTTGGATTTTTTAGGTACCGATTTTAGATGTTTTAAAAATCACTCAAAAATGGTGTAATGTAATTCTAATAAGTTCTCACAATCAATCAAATCGGCGATTTTTTACCGTTTCTCAAATTTTCTTCTACTTCTACTATTTATAAAATAATTGTTTTCAACAAACATATTTTGTTTAATAATAACTTTTAAATAAAAATATACTAACTAAAAAAATTATTTATAAGCAGAAAATTTATATTATAATTAAATAATTACTTGTAAGTAAAATAAGACAAAAAAAAGAGTTATTTTTTGCATAAAAATCTAACTCATAAGACAAAAAATCACTTATAAAATATAAAAAGTTACTTATAAGTAAAAAATTCGCTTATGTGTAAAAATTATTTAGAAGTACAAATTAACTTATAATTATAAAGTTTATATATAATTAAGAAATACTAACATAAGATTATATGTAAATATTTAACTTTATTTAACTTTTTAAGTTAAATATTAACTTATATGTGAAAAAAATTACATATAAGTAAAAAAAATTCATACAAAAAATCATAAACTCAAAATTTCAAGTATATGTAATTTTACAATTTTAAAAAACTTTCAAAACTGATGGATAATAAACTCTCAAATATAAGTTGGATGTTTTAAAAACCGCTACTAAAACCACTCATAATCAATCTGTTCAAAATAGATACTTTAAAAAACGCTCATAACCAATATGTCAGAACTCCCAAGCAGGTCCTAAGTTGTGTACAACTTCTCTTTTTAGATGATCTTATGTAATGCACACTCATTTAGGCTATTAAATTTTTTCTAGAAGGATCTTTCGCATATATCTTCATATTATTTGATTTAACTCGGGGGTGGGTCACCAGAATATTAAATTTAGAGTGTTCTGATATATTGTGTAGTTAATTAGTCGTTATAATTGATTTTTAGGTGAATTGAATTTTCCTAATTTAGTCTGTGTGAATCGTTATTGTGTCATCATCAACGTCGTCATCATCTTCATTCATCAATAAATAAGAATACTTTTCTTTCCAGATACAGATGCGCTCTAGAATTAATAGCATATTGATAAGAATTTCTTATCTTTTCAATTTTATTCTATTTTGACTAGGTTTTATCCAGTAGAAATTAAGTCTTTGTTTGACAAATTCATAAATCAAGTTATAAAGATTAATAGCAGTGACTATGAATGTACATTTTAAATTAATATTTGATTTTGATTAAATTTATAAATTGTGTCCAAATAAATATTGAAAAAAAAATAAAAAAAGGGGTGAATTTTACATAAGGTTTGTTGAAATTGAAATACGCTAGGCATTATTAGGTGTGAATCCGAAAATTCTCAGGAACATAAAAATACCGTTCACAAGCTTGACCATTGAAGATTGAAAAATAAGTGATAGATTGAGTTCTAATGCTTAATCTATCATAATTTTGGTTTATTTGAGTGAGGGTGCATATTTTTGGATCAATGTTCTAAGAAGTGCGTCTAGACGTGAAACTTGATCTTACCATTTAGTCACATTTTATGGTTTTAGAAACTGAGTTGGAGTGAATCGCTTTAAAATATTTATTGGTTAATGGTAAAGTCCGTCTATGAAATGAGCAGACATTTGTATTTTTCAGTCACGTGCATACTACTCTTACATTGGAAGACTAACAAATCTCCTTGCGTTATATAGCATGTTAGACAAAATTTATGTCGTGTCAATGTTCATAGACGTGTTTGTCAAGCTCGGGAAATATAACAATTATGTACCGTGATAAGTTTTTTAGATTAATTTCTTGTATATTATTCATAAGCTTTCGTACATTGTCAAATTTGGGGCTTGTCTGATACGTATTTTTTAAAATCATTATCACGCCATTCATTCTATAAGATTCACAATCTTTTCCAACTTTTCAATCGCGCTATCTGTAAAAAAAAAAATAATAATAATAATAAGAAAAAGAAAAAAAAATATATTTTTTGCGTTAAGTCAATTAGAGGCTACATATTTGACGTCTTACGTCCTAGTCAATTGTCGTGGATATGATATGTCCCTGACTTTTAATGATACAATGAGCTTCCACGGTTTTCATAAATATTAATCAATTACTAAGTTGTGATTACAGAGATTAAACGATTATTAAAAAAAAAAGTAAAAAGATTCTCCTAGGATACAATTTAAGACCTCGAGCTTTTAGTGCTTAAATTATCCACAACTTGTGTTTATGGGTCCCACTCTCCCATTTACCCTATGGTTCTAGAAACTAAATTGAACGAAGAAAATTGCACCACTAGGCTTCAACTCATAACTCTCAAAGCAATTTCGTCATATCATATTCATCTCTTAAAATTCGTAGCCTCGAGTTATCTTTTAATAGATGCTTTTTTAAAAATAGGAAGCCTCTTAGAATTATTTTGAAAATCAACGAAAGAAAAACTGCGTAAAACAAATATAAGAGGCCATTTCTATAAATTACGGAAAAAAATGTAACGTATCTCTGACGTGATCGACTATATTGAAGCGTACATCTCTAATTGTTTCAAATATGAATGATTAGTATCATTCAAATAAGACTAAAGAGATAAAACCAAACTAATTCAAGCCAATTCGATTAGGCTTTGATTATGAAAGTCAATTCAAAGAAGCTAACGGTAGCCTCTAACACTATCATTAATTAACTTGTTAATCAATTAATCCTCATTAAGGAGATAAACATCATTGTACCATTCCTTCCTTAGTGCCCATAGAAGACCAAGTTTTAGTTGAAAGTAATTTACTCCCTTTGACAGCTAGCAAAAACCAATTTCAATGAAAGTAAAAGCATAGTTTAATATAAGGATGTTGTTAGATGTATATCAAAATTTATATAATGGATTACATAATATCACGAGCATTCTACTATTTGTCAGTTTAAAATACAATCAACTTTTTCGTCCAATTTTTTCGCTCCACATCATATTATGTAATTCATTATTTATAATTTTCATGTACAAGTAGCAAAATCCTTAATATGATATCATTTAAGGTCTTGAATTTAGGTAGTTCTAGTTATAAAATATTAAATATTAAATCAGTGAATTCAACCTGCACGTGAGTGGTGTATTGTATGTTAAGTTGTGAAATCTAATCATTGTCACTGTGTAGAGTTCCTAAACCAAAATTTCATCAAAGATAGTTGAGAAATTTTGTACTTGTAATTTTGATCTCACCCGAATTTGTCTAAAAATAAGGAGCATCATTAGAATTTTGATTATCATAAAAAGAGAGGTTAGAGAATAGAGTGTAAACTTTTCTCTTGCAAACTTATTTTTATCATAATGAATTAATACAACAGTACAAGAGGATGCAGTCTCATATTGAGATGAATCTATACAAATCTTACATGTTCTTATGTGTCATATTCTCTCTTTAAAGTTTTATTGTTTTCGATGGGACAGAATAATGATTTTCAATTCTCAACGTTGTAGGTGTAATTCAAATGAATGTTTTTAGCTTAAACTTTAAGACGGTGTAAAATTATGATGTTGAATTAGGCAAAAAATAAACATTTAAATTTTGACGCCATTTATTTATGAAAGTTACCGAAAATTCAAATCAGACAAGATTATAAATTCAAGATTCGAGACTACTTTGAAAATTAGCAAGGGGTCGAATTGAGAAGCTAGAAAATGAGAAAAATGGAAGGTTGAAATTTGAGGTAGTCATAATATTAGCTTATGGACTTTGCTAATTTTTCAAAGGAGACGTGATAATACCAATACCGCAATAGGTGACTAGGATGTGATTATGAAAGTCAATTACCCCTAACCCAGTCTTTCATCAAGGAGATAAACATCTTTGCTTGGCCACCGCGGAATACCAATATTTAACAGCTAGCAAAAGAGTTGCCAATATTTAAAAGTTTAATCGAGGTTGTTAAATATGGTATTCTCGTATTAGACGTACTAAATTCAAGTCTTACTGGAAAGAGATTGTTAAAAAAGTGTTTTGAGTGAAACTATTAACAATGATATGTAGTCTCACTGGGGTTGCAATCACAATTTAGGTGACGCTAAAGTGGCATTAAATGATAAATGAAATTAAATAAGTCATTTAATTTCACATTTCATTTAACATATCATTTAGAGTCACCTAAATTGGAGTTGTAAGCACAGTGAGATTAAATAGCATTACTCTATTTTTTTTAGGAGAAATGGTATTTGGCCCACAATTATTAATGAAAAGTATCATTCAATATGAGGTCGAAAATAATGTTTTAACTTTGATTACATTTTAATAACTTTTCATTTGATACAAAGAGATGCTAAATATGTTATTTGTGTAGAGAGAAGTCTTGTTGCTCAATTATAAAACACCACATATTAAATATCCGATGAGAAATGAACCAACGTTTACAACATAATTTAAATGAATACATTTGTTTATTTAGCCCATGTTTGATACACATTAAAATTTTCATTCTCATTCTTTTGTTCATTTTTAACCACACATCTTTCA
>CAIGRK010055017.1:0-11179 GCA_903798315.1 Fraxinus greggii | reverse complement strand
ACAAAATATCCACGTGTTCATTCAAGTGTCACCACACTTTAGCTTGTGAGATCAGCTACTTACTTCACAAGTAAGAATGCCACACGTGATGGTCTATCCGTAATAACGATATCCGTATCTCGTTATTACTTCGACCACTGATAATTTAAGATTCAGTCATATTGTAATTTGTATCTCATAATCACAACTTTTTGTGATTAACAAATTGCAATAAATCTATGGACTATATTATTTAATATAATTTCAATAGAAAAGCAATTTAAATAAATAATAGATCTTGACAGAAAAATGTACTAAACATATTAAAAGTGTTTATAACTTAAATCGATTGAGTTTAGAGCATAACACTTACAGAATCGAGGTGCACGACTACTGTGTATGTATTAAAAAAATTCAAATTTTCTATATTGATTTTTAAAATATCCAAAATGTTGGAGGTCGCCAACCCCACGCCTTTGGATCCGCCCTTGCTTATAAGACAAGTAATTAATTATTTTTATGTATAAAAAAAGAGAGAGAAGTATTGACATTTATTGCTTACTATTTTATTTACTTTAGTTTCATGTTCCAAACATGTCCTAGAAAACACAACCCTGAAAGAAATAACATGAGTAAAGAAAAGGTTGAGGCCTAAGAATTTATGCTGGGGCACAATTACTGCATTATATGATTCCTTGGCTCTACTAGCATCATTCCATACGAAAGAATAAAACTGCCTACTTGCTGATGCAGCAAGAGAATATTACTTACGGTTCTCTCCAAACGTGAGAACTGTAAATAAAGTGCTCTTCAAGTGGGCAAAATAAAACTTTTCACGGTGGACAATCCATATTCTTGGCTTAGTTTTTTTATGTGGTCAAGCCTCTTTAATTAACTATGTCTATCAAAGAAATTAGCACGGGCATAATTGACATGAAGTATCGAACACTTCTTAAAGTTATATCTGAGGGCAAAAAATCCCATGTTATCGAGTCTAACTCACCAAATATGTCATAAATGCAGCCAAACTGGTTCTTCAAAGTTGGTATCTTAGTGAGAAGCATATAAGTGCCTGTTTGATTGCACACTTTTTCCATCGAATCTTTTTTGTTGTTTGATTGCAAAAATTTTACAGGTAAAACAATTTTTCACCTACCCTCACGTGACCGGCTTTTCCTACTTTTCAACGAATTCCTTTTCCCACCATTTTGGTGGGAAAAAGGAATTTCAGGTTTTTTTGGTAATGAAAACAAATTTCATAACTAATTGTAAAAAAAAAAATTTCACTTTAATGGAGAATTTTCATGTAAACAAAGTCAAACGAACACTAGATTTTGATGAAAAAAAGATTTTTTAGGAACATTTTTCTTTTTTCTTTTTTGTTTTTTTGCTTTTTGGCAATGGAAACAAATTTTATAACCAATTGTGGAAAAAATTATCACTTTAATGGATAATTTCCATTTAAAACAAAGTCAAACGAACACAAAATTTAAAAATTTTTCGGGTGGAAAATTATAACAATCAAATACACTTAATTAACAATTCCCTACAAAATATTTTTTAGGCAATTACTTTCTCTGAAATTCATTTTCTTTCCATCCTTGCAATCAAACGGACCCTAAGTATAAAATCATCATCTCTATTTCCTGATGACGGACAAGAAATAAACAGGCATAAAAAATTTTGCAACTTCTGGTTTAAACATGAATATTTTGATTCCGTTTAATTATCTGAAGAACTTAAAATTGAAAATTTACAGAAACTTATTATATTCCATCAAAGTTTTGATAAAAAATGATGTAGAGGAAAAAAAAAAAAAGTGAAGAAAAAGCTGTCGTAAAGCATTTCCCAACAACTTTGAATCTGCCAATTATCTTCCTTCATCTTATCACCGTGTCACTATAAGAATCGGAAACTCTTACATTTTATTTTCTTGAAACTGAATTTTAATTATTATTAACGACAGCATTCTAATTTTAATGTCAAGCATCATTTATTATAAAATATTTGGTTAGCCACTGCCTTGAAAACTTGGAAAAAAAATAGCAAAAGTTACGTTCAATATACCTTTGCCTTTCCGGCCAATTATTTATGGTCTGCAGTTGCAACACTTGATGCTTTAAGCCTGCTCTACCAGGATGAAAAAGGGATTTGAATTCAAGAGCTTCCATCTCGTCTAAAAGGTTAAAGTGCTAAAGACTTAGAGGTTCTTCGGAACGTCCCATCAGCAAGACTCGAATTGAGGACCTCAAATGATGATATACCATGTTGAATTGCCTTGTCAGAAGCTTAGGCGTTTGGACAAGGTTTCTCAACCAATGATTGATCAATACTGAACTGTTTACTAACCCTCCACTGGACTGAAAATTCCCAGTTCTTGATAATCTTTTTCTGCCTATTTCTCTAATAGTTTTTGCAATTATCTCTCTGTTAAAGGGAGCTTCCTTTCAATTTTCACCATCTGAAAATCCGAAGATTTTGCTTGCAACAAGACTGATGAGTTTTTACTTTGACGAAGGANTCAGCAAGACTCGAATTGAGGACCTCAAATGATGATATACCATGTTGAATTGCCTTGTCTAGAAGCTTAGGCGTTTGGACAAGGTTTCTCAACCAATGATTGATCAATACTGAACTGTTTACTAACCCTCCACTGGACTGACAATTCCCAGTTCTTGATAATCTTTTTCTGCCTATTTCTCTAATAGTTTTTGCAATTATCTCTCTGTTAAAGGGAGCTTCCTATCAATTTTCACCATCTGAAAATCCGAAGATTTTGCTTGCAACAAGACTAATGAGTTTTTACTTTGACGAAGGAATGTAGTTGGTAGAAGTTTTTTAACAGCTAGCTTAAGCAAGTAAAACATTGGACTCAATTTCTAGTTTATATGTACAATATTCAAACTTAAGAAGCCGTGTCCACAGTACAATTACTGATAATCAGTTATGTCTAAGCAAAATTATAACAACATATTACATTTACAACTCTGGCATTATCCATAGCAACTAGGATAAATTACGATCTATGGTAGGTCTTCCGAGGACTAGCAGCCCAGAGCGAACCAAGATCTCGCAGACATTGAAAATACTCCCCAAAAGCGAGCAACCCCTTTGCTGCTTGTCGTGTTGTTAGAATGAAGGACATTCTTTTTAGAGTTTGCTCCCGAAGATGATCTGCCTGTGGTGAAATCAAGCAATTGGAAGCACATAGGTTAACTTGTTTACATGCCCCAGAAGCAATAAAACTGGAGATGTTAACTGGGCTAGGTCGGGCTGTAAAACCAAGTATCCTAAAATGTTACAAAAGCCTATAGATGTCCCATCGGGGCTATTCTAAATCATCAGCTATACATTAGGGAGCTGCGACATAGCATTTTCTATGGACTACAATGCAATTCAATGTAAGGAAGCAGTTTAAAAGTTTTTCTGCAAATCTGTTCACTAAATGCACTGCCAGTTATTACACAGCCAAACTCCAAATCGAGTTCTTTGTTAGCACGCACCTGTCCTACGACAAAGATGGCCACATTTTCTTGCTTTCTGATTAAAATTATGAAAACCAACAATCATTCTGATCAAGAAATGAAATAGCTATAAACATTCCAACTCAAAGTCTTACAGGAAATGAACAGAGCTCGAAGGCCATGAAACATCAACAGAAGTTGGAGTGGCTAATCGCACGATAAAAAGTAAAATAGTACCTGTTGTACAAAGCCTTCCAGTGATTTCAAATTCTCCGTAGTAGAAACCACTTTAGAACTGTAACTTCCTGCTCCACCGACCAGAGTTGTTATGCTCTGTGCTAGAGTCTCTCGAAGCTTATTGATTCCCTGTGAGAGAGCCTCCTCGGCTTGTTGACAAGAATGTTGCAGGTTACAGACTTCTACCTTTTGCTGTTCTGTCAAGTCCTCAAGTTGAGGCAGCACAACCTATTAAACAAAAATATTTTTCACAATCAATTTAAGCAAAATTTTTTTACATTTATATGAGGTCTAAATTCTCTCTGTGAGGGGGGGTGTTAAGTGGGACAAGTGACTCGCTCCACTAGCAAGCCGAGCAGCAATTTCTCGTGCGAACTGCTCGACATAGATGAGTGTAATTAAATATTCAGTAAAAAAAATAAAAAAGATTGGCGAGGCGCAGCTCGCGAGCCGAGTTCACATTTGGTGAAGCGAGCTAGCTCTTGCTCAACTCGGCCCATTTAACACCCCCACTGTATGATGAGATCGACTTTGTACATTTGTTGATGTTTAAGAGTTAATTAGATAACTATAGGTAGGAAGATTACATATCGAAGCTTACGTTGATAAGCTCTGATGGTTGGAATCCTCCAATCCAAAGGAAAAACTGCTCGACTGGTGTTGTCCACAAGCCGAAGGCTAAGTAGAAGGAATCAGCTCTGGCGGCATCTCTTTTCATGCGAAAGAGATTGCAATAGTGCTCTAATACATCCTCTATCAGCAGACGGAGCTCCTCATCACCGACTGGAGAAAGTAAAACATTTCTAATCTCAGAATTTTTCTGTCGTTGCACTTCCATCCAATGCCCATATTCCATCTCAAACACAGCAATTCCTGCACATTCATCCCAGGATTGTAATCCAACGTAAAGCAACCTCAAGTTCACCACGGGGATGGGTGCACAAAAAATCAATATGAAAAAAGAGAACACTTGACGAATTGTATAAGCCTATACATATCATGGTAATAACCGGGCCTTGAACATCCCTCTTACATCCTTTTATGCCATGCCAAACAAATTGGGCGTACCAGAATTTACACTTCCACATAATCCCATATTAGCAGTTGTGCCCCCAATAAACAAGCTCTGCAATTATTAGTCATTGGCTGACATGTCAGATAATGAACAAATCGCAACGCACGTGAAGCTGATACACAATCTAGACACGGAGTAAGCTAGGAAAGATAATCTATCTAACCTGATGCCTAGCTTTTTCAAGTTCTACCTCAAGTTGTGCCAGCTTCAAACGGCTTGATTCCAGTTGCTTAACATACTCCTGCAAAATAATAGATTAGTAAGAAATTAAACTGAAAAATTCTAAACATGCTGCAATAAGAAGAAAAGGATCATGGGCTGGAGCTTTTCTATACCTTCTTTCGCAAACGGCTTTTCCTAGCAGCTTCGCGATTTTGTGCCAAGCGTCTTAGTACCTGTGATTAGATAGCCAATTGAAGATTCAATATAGATCTTTATTATTCAAGAACTTCAGATTTTCGACATCTAGACTCGTACCACCTTATCGCTAATACTCTTTGCTGTTTGGTTGTCGCCAGAAGCTTCCAGAGATCTATAAGAAGCATACTCACACTGTAATAAAATACGAGAAAATCCTGTAAGAGAATAACGTCAATCCTAAAGTTTAGAATCCAAAGGACTGAAGACACTTTACCATGTCATCTAGCTTTGCATCTGCCTGTGTGATCATACACACATCTGTATTGGAATTAATGGTACCTCCAAATGTGTCATCCCACAAGCTAATTTGGTGGATTGGTTCATGTACACCCATCGTGCTTGAGGAGGTAAATTGAGTTGTTGGAGTAATCATATCAATGATCTAGTGAACAAAAAGGAAAAAGAAATTGCTACATTGCATAAATGGATCAAATAAAAAGTACAGCACTAACAAGCTAGAAAGACAATACATGTACAAGAAAATGTTTTTTAATGACAAAAAGAAACTAAGAATCACAAATACAAACCAATAATACCACATAACAACATTTAAACAAAGATATGAACAGTTTTCTGGTCATCAAAAGCAAATGACAAAAGTAATATCCCAGTTTTTTCAGTTATAAATAGAACATAGAAAATATGGTTTTTACAAGCAAGAGGAGAGAAATTAAGCCCCTGTTTGGTCCCGATTTTTTAAAACTCATTTTTTTCCAAACTCATTTACAACCACTCATTCACATTTATTTATCAACTTTTCAACCACGTGTTTCATCACGTTTTATCAAAATCTACTAAAAATCTTATTTTTATCCAAACAAAATAGGGGCTAAGTATTAGCACACAAAATTGTTTGATATTCTAAGAATGAACAGGTATTTATTCTCAGCCCGCTTGCAAAGTCATCATAAAAGAAGCTGTTTATCTTTTCCCAAAATAGAAAAAAGAAAAAGAAGCCATTTATTTGTATGTTATCAGAATAATGCAGTCCATGAGAGAGCTAGCTAACTAGATATTGCTCCACAAACTCAGAAAAAAAACCAGATTAGTAAGAAACATATGAATTCGCATGAGCATATGATTTGAGCCCCAGAAAATTTAATCTCGTTTTGCTTATTGAAGGCTTATGGCAACTAATTTCTAGTGTTAAAATTCAGCAAGTTAGTGACTGCAAGCCTAACCAAAGCAATTACAGTAGCCACTGTCCTCTCTCAAAATGAAACCCCCAAGAAAGTCGTAAGAGATAAAAGCCATCATGATCTTGTCACATATTCCATGCAATATTTGCTCACAAACTTACTTATATCACGAAACTAGAAGTTCATTTTGTTCTAATTACTAATATTGCAAAGAAAAGTAATTTTTCTGTTTGCACACATATACACACTAAAATCATAGAGATAATTTCAATCTATATAGTATCAAGAAATATTACAAGAAAATACTTGAAATGATGACACGAATAAGTTAAAAACAATGGAAATAAGGGTGAAGAGACCATACGGTTCTCATCAGTTGAATACTTGAACTTTGTTTCTCGGTTAGAAAGCAAGCTCTGATGACAGACGCTACAAATAATGAAGTTCTGAAAATTCTCAATCAGTCTCTCATTATATTCTTGATTAGATCCCACACAGTGCATGGAGGCAAAATTAACCCAATGGCCGAAAGTATGAGACCACAAAAAGTGATGATTCTGAATTTATAATTGTGAAGAAAGTGACTGCTTTTGGTAAGCATCACTCATTGCAAATGTCATCACTTTTATATAAAATCCCACTTATCATATTCACCAATATCTACTCTTTTTATTTCACCTTAACTAACCCACTCTTGACCTGCCTGGCCTGCATAGCCACTTCGAATTTTCAATTACAATTAAGAAAGAAAAATAAGATTTTGGGATAAGAAAAAAAAAAGAAAAAAAAACAAACCACGGGCAGCAAAATCTGTACTTCTGGGCTCATATATATCAATAAACAAAGTCGTTAAAATTTACCGTCACAGTGATTTTGATAGAAATTACAAGTCCAACTCCATAACCTGCTTCGGTTAGATCTTTGATTCTTAGTGAAACAATTTTACTGTAGTAGAGTAAACAAATATGCTAAAACTCAAACGAGTTTAACCGCTGTACTAAAATAAACAACCTTAATAAATATGCTAATTCATGTTGTCACAAGCCAACTAAATTGCTCCTGTCTACCTGAGGAAATTCCTACATATTCAAGAAGTCATTTCTTTTTGTCCGGTGAGAGTACAAAATACACAAAGTGATTTTGTTACTCTAAATTGGAAAGAAAATTTAAATAAATAAATTTGTCTGTTAGCTACTAGAGTGAAATACATCGAATTCACTATAGTATTTGGAGCTTAAATATGAAATAAAAATTGTGTCTTTACTCCTAACAGATTCACCATTGAACCAAGATATTTTTTAAATTTCCATATCGAGTATAAGAAGAATAATCACTGTTTCTTTTGGAAAATAATCCATAACGGTTAATCTTTAACGGTTTTAGTCTTAGTTTTCTTCCTTGCGTTTCTCCATTATGGTGGTTAATTTGTCAGTTATACTTCATTTTGCTCAGTCATTATGGCTCTTCCAAATCAAGAAAGTCAAGGAATTAGGGTCCCTCACCTTTTAGTTAACGCAACTATCCAATCTTTTGGAAAAGCATATAAAGAAAGCAATTGCCACTTGTTGCACGACACAGTATATGCAAAAAACAGCCACACAATATAATAATTATATGATAACGAAAGCCATTAAAACAATGCACATGCAAACAACATTGTAAGGACTTCTTGTTCCATTTTAAAAGATTAAGCCTCCGTTCCAATAACAATTTGTAAATTCAGTCAAAATTAGACATTAATTTAAATTTGTTTGTTTTTTCATCATTTTTCGAAGTGAAATTTACCCTTAGCCCCAAGTCCTTTGTTCCACGTCATCTGAGTCCCTCAAGCGATAATCTCAAATCACAAAGGTTCTCATGTGTCATCAAGACATAACCCTTCCACACGTCATAAGCCACTGTCTTAAAAGCTAACAATAGAATTTCTTGGCTATTACAATTGCTTAGGGACTACGACTTCTTTTGGATCTTTCTCCATACCTTCGAAGATTCATCTTGTGCCTCTACGCAACTGAATCTAAAAAAATGCTAAGATGAATCTTAATGAAGAATCAACATCTAATTCTTAAACTTGAAAAAAAGAAAACACTGATTTAGAATTCAACTTTTGAGCTGTTTATTGTGTTCTACTACTATGATAATGCATTTCCACTGGGAACTTGGATAAAAAGAATTCTGTATCGGATTACCACAATATATTTAAAGAAAGGGAAGAAAACAAAGATGACAAACAAAACGAAGAAAAACTTCAATCAGTTGTCATTTCCAAAACCTTTTGATGCAATTTATAATTGATAATGCATGCCCTTTTGTTACATGATCTCCACTGAAATTGCTGCGAATAATCTTGAGGATCATAATAAATTAATTATAACTGACCGGTATCTTAGTGCAAATTGATATATTAATTAATAAAAAGTTGCAAATATAGTTAAATATATGACTATGGCATGTGTTTACTTTTGGCTTTAATGCTTTTAATTTTTAAAGGGTGTTTTGGATAACTTCACAGAAAATTTTAAAGTAGGATCAAATAGCGTGTGAAAATGGAAAACAGTCTTATTTTATAACTTTCTAGAAGAGACGTTTTTCTCGTTTATTTGTCAATATTTCACAACTCAAATTTGATGTGCTGACCTCCCGAAACAAGACCAAATATTGGCTCATGGTTCATTGGTTCGTGTCAACTTGACCCAATCAAGTAGGTCGGATAGTAGGCGGGTATAGTTAATATTTTCATTCGGATCGTTCTATATATAAGTCAAGATTTATATAATGGATTACATAATATTACATAACACCCTCAATTTAAAATACAATCAATTCTTTCATCCAATATTTTCCCTCCTCATCATCATTTGTACAAGTAGCAAAATCATTTTCATTAACTAAGTAATATGCCATTTAAGCAGTTGGCCAGTGTCTCAAGCAAAACTCGGAAAACAGCAGACAACAAGATAACGTTTATTATAGATAAGAGAATATTGTACATAAAAAGATTGAAAAGGTGACAACTTTTGATTGAAAACTTCTGATAAATTCTTCATTATTCGAAAAAATCTACTTTTTTCTGTTTTGAGTATTTTGACAGCCAATTATACTGAGGATCATACCAAACAATTAAGAAATGATGGCATCAAGCTTTTCGTATTAACAAATTGAATATATATTCATTGAAATATCTCATCTAAAACTTGATACTCGTGCATGATTTTGTAAACGAGGAATCGAAACCATTTTTTTTTCTCTAGCTCTATGTTAAAGGGTCTCAAATTGAAGGATTGATGTGTTGAAGATTCTCATATTGGCGTCTCGACGTGGAGGAACTAGCCAAGGCACCAAGGATGCTACAATTCCTCAATATGAATTTAAGCTGTTGAAACTAAAACATTATTTGCTCTTAACACTGTTAAAGTGTCTCATCTAAAAATTTAAGCTGCTAATTAAAATGGGTAGATTTGTTCTTTAGTTACCAAAATTAAAGAACTAAAAGACTCGATTTTCGCAACATCCAAAAATTCTAAATTATGTATCATCTTTCTTTCTTTATTTATCTACTATCACTCTGATGCAATTGTTTCTCACTTTGTTTTCCACTGTGTGACACTTTAATGTATTATCATCTGTCTCAATGGCGTTGATTGGCCATCTGGATGGCTGAAACAGCTGAGCCATTCAATAATTTGAGTGTCCCAATCCCAAATTCAAAAAGTGTAGGCTATAAAGTGTCAAAGGCAATCAGGGTCCCAAATAATATAGCAGCTTCAAAAGAAGCACCAAAAAATTAATGAGGGATTTTTTTGGCGCAATCCAACAAAAAATATTCAAAAGGATTCTTGCGATAATTTTCAATACTTTTATTAAAATATTAGTCTCATCATTCATACTGGTGAATACCTTTCTGTATTTTAGTTTTAACAACATATTTTATGAGATTCACAAATTTTCAACTACATATTTCATCAACTTTTATCGAAATATATTAAAAATATGATTTTCAGCGTCATCAAACGTGGGCTAAAGTTTTATTTTATTATTCAAAAATATTTTCAATACGTAATTGGCATGAGCTTTTTATGTCATCAAAATATAGACACGACAACTAGAATTAATGTTTATAAATGAGTTGCGGTGAGATTTGAGGACGAGAACTTTTAGAACACTTTTTCTGAAAACTGAAATCGTTAAAAGAAAGATAAATTTAACATTGTTAAAAGATTATTATAGAAGAAATAATTGTTGGATTTGATGCCCAATAGCGTTAGAACATAACCGTAATTTATGACATTCTTTCTTGTTTATTAATAAATATGTGTTTATTTATTTTTGAGTTTATTATTCATTGCAAAATAGAATAAGCGATTAAGTGTTGTTGATCGCTTTGTGACAATAAAAGTTACGTACTTGCATAGATAACGGTAACTTCTAGACCAACTTATAGATGTTATCGTTGGAATTCGTATTTGCAACAAGCCAACAAAATTAAGAAGAGACTAGAAGGTTGCAGTCACAAGAAATGCATTGGAGTGGAAGTTGCTGATGCACATGAGAAGTTAGAGTAGATTCCAAATTAGTTATCTAGTGTAATGATTAGCGTGCAATAGATTTTTGACACCTATATAAGTTTGTTACATTGCTTTGTATATATACTAGTGTGGATCGTGTGTTGTACGATAACCGCTATAATGTTGTAAGAAATCTCATTATGATGATTATATATTTGAAGAAGTGTATGTATTAGTTATAAAATTTTTGAATTGCTACACTCAAGAAAAGTAAAATGTACCAATTGAGTGCAAATATGAAGTCGAAATAGTATATGCAAATTAGAAATCCAAATTTTAATGAATTTAGTTATGTAGTGT
>CAIGRK010054984.1:0-17499 GCA_903798315.1 Fraxinus greggii | reverse complement strand
GAATGTGGTTAGAACAATTTTCGGTTACTCATAACGTTTGTAATATCACGTAGGTGAATGATGGACTTCATACGTTCACACAACCCTTGCAGTATCCAATTTTTTTCCAAACGTCATTAACAAATGTTGTTGTCAATTCACAGGGTAAGTCAATGATTTAAATTATGTACTTCACATTCATGAATTTATTCTTGTTTGCTTATTAACTTTTTTGTTTGACAGAATTAAATACGTTTCCGAACTTCTACCAACTTCTACCAGACCAAGACGACACAAACATCTAATATGCGATTCTCGTATATGATTGTTCTATACAGAAATAGTAGAAATGTTTGACAAAATGTTTTGTTGTATAGTGTGTTTTTATGTTTGACAAAATTTTAAATGTTTAACAATTTATTCCTAGCTAGTTCAAACATTTCAGCTCGAAATTTTCAAAAGTGGTTTCTGTTAAGTGCATTTTTAGTTTTATTTGTTCTTCATTTCCGTGCCCCAAGGAGCATACACTGGTTTGTTTTTGCATCAATGGTATGTACTATAAACTAACTGGGTTAGTTTCATTTGGTTTTTGTATCCTGGATTAGACAGCATGTCCAACAAAACATGATTGAAGCTTGATTTGCAATATATTAGCCAAACATTGCAGGGTGCGGGTGCTTAAACTTAACTCGAATTTGATCGTCTTGCTGTTTATACTTGATCATTATTAGAACCAGGCGACTACATTTATAATTCAGCTTAATACTTCCAACGTCATCAAGAATAACAAACTAGTAAATACACTAAATAACACAGTTATCCCACAATACATAGCTCCTTGTCAACAGAAAATTGGGAATAGCCAACTGTACAGAACCTTGACATAGCAATAAACGAAAATACATAACAGCTATCGCGAATACGTTGCATAATGGTTAAGCATGGGTCTTCCCTTTGCCATTGACTTCAGAAGTTATGTTGTTGTTGCGAATAGTCACCTTTACGGAAAGTTTAAACTCTTGCTCGTCGCCTAAACACAAACTGGACTCGAAGAGCATATGCAACTGATTCGTTTGTTGCAGCATTAGTTGTCGCGCACTATCCGCACTTGATTTACAGTTGGATTCGCCATCTCCAACCTATTCCCAGAAATCGAATTTGCCACCGCATCAGTTGAACAACTTACGTTTATTCTTAGTCTCCTTCTCAACCTCAAAACACTTTACGAACACATGTTTACACCACGGGCATGAGCATTTCTTTGGGCAATCCGCAAAGAAGTACCCCTTACACCTACAGCTATGACGCAGTCCGTGATTCTTTCCAGCCATTCTTAGATATGAAAAAAAGACAGTAATCTAAATAAATACCATGCAAATTACTCACAATGAATTTTCTCAGTACTGGTAAAGTATAGACAAATTTGCAAAGTACAATCATAGACAATTCAGGAAATTCCAAAATGTGAACTTGGATCATGAGGAGCTCCAAGTAACAAAATTAAAGAGTTCACAAACATAATAGAAATAAGAACTTTTGGTGCAGCTTCCTGCTCAGATGACATCGTCGGAGATAGTTGTTACTTTGCAATCGATGGCTTGAAGAGGACAAAATCGGCGAACGGCGTGTGAAACGATTGAGGATTTAGGTTACATAATAAATGGGCCGGTTTTTCAAATATAACCCGTTGGTTTGGTTTTTAGTCATTTTGAATTTTGGTAAGATTTCAAATTTTTTTCCTTCGGCCACGCCATCCTATAATGTACCATGTCAAAGTGACTGTACACGTAGCGCGATCGATCTAGGACTTCAACTTTCAAATTTCCTGATTTTATTATAAAGCCTACACAAAATTTGCTTGAGTATGTTCCAATGTTTCAGGTCATCAAAAGAGAGAATGATGGTCATCGGTGGCAGGTGTAATTGCAAGTATACGATTTCAATTAAACTAGTAAAATAGACTAAATAGTCCAAATTATTGTTCTCACAAAGAATCTAAGGGTCCGTTTGATTGTAAATGTGGAAAATTGGTGGAAAGAAATGAATTCTAGGGAATTGAAATGTCAAGAAATTATTTTACTGAAAATTGTAATTAATTGTGTCTGATTAGTATAATTTTTCATTTGGAAAATGCTGAAAGTTTGGTGTCCGTTTGGCTTTTTTCATGAAAATTGTCCATTAAAATAATAATTTCTTTTACTATTGGGTCTAAAATTTGTTTCACTTGCCAAAAAAATTAAAAAAAATTACAACCTAAAAGGTGGGAAAGCAATTTGAACAAAATCAAAGAAAATGTGCACTCGTGAGAGAAAGTGAGAAAAAAATTTCCATGAAAATTTTATACTTTCAAACAAGGCAAAAGCTAGAGAATGGAAAAAGAATTCCTAGTTCTAGGGAAAATTAAGGGCATCAAACATGCCCTAACTATTAGTGACTCCTATTTGTAGAAAATAAACGTTGACGGCAATGTTTCAATTAAACTTAACATAACTAAGAAAGTAAAATTAATTATTTGAACATGTTTTCTTTAGATCGAGGATAAACTATTCAATAAGATAGATCAAGTTTTGTGATTTGTGATTTCGCCTTTGTTATCCTCTTTAATCTCCTCTCTCAAGTTCAATTCCTAAACTTGTACTATCTTTATAAGTTCAAATTAGTCTTATATAACTGAGTCAATTCACTATATCTTTATGTAAATTCAAATAAGTCAAGTGGTGTTGAAGTCGCTCGGCTCGTGAAAAAACTAGCCATGAGCCGCTCGGCTTGCCCATGGGCGAGCGGCTCGTGGGAGAGCCAACGAGCTCGCCCACGAGTTTGATCATGGGTTTGTCCAAAATCGAAGTTTTCTTTTTTTTTGACAAAAAAGTTTATCTTAAAAAAATTTTTTTTAAATGACGAGCTCGCAAGCCTAAGCTTGGCTTGGCCCACGAGCCATGAGCTCACAGGCCGAGCCAAGCTTAAGCTCGACTCGTTTGTGACAAGCAACGCCACCTGAAAATAAGTCTCAACTAAATGCATTAAATCATCTAGGAATTCAACTAAAGACTACAATAATAAAAATAATGTGTGTGTGTGTGTGTATGTGTATATATATATACACCTTTTTCTTTAATTGTCGAATTTTACCATGGACTAAATTTATAACCCACCTATCGGTTTATTACCAATTCACAAATCAATGAAATATTAGTTAATTATTTCAAAGAATGAAGAATAGAACTATAGAAGTAAAATCAATACATGAAACAAATAAATACGAAAATCTTAAGAATTAACATTAGAATGATGCTATGTAACCTCACTGGAGTTACAATCTCAGTTGAGATGACACTAGATGATAGGCTAAATGAAATATGAAATTAAATAACTTATTTAATTCTACTTATCATTTAATGTTATATTAACACTACCTAAATTGTGATTGTAGTCCTATTGTTCATCCCAATTATTGATTTAGTTACACATCATAATAAAAGAAAAACACAAAAGTGTTTTGAGTACATCACTGGTTTTAAAGGAAAGGGAGAAAAAGATGATCTTCTTACCCAAGAATCATTTTCTTCATTTTCTCTTCTCCTTTGTATATATCTCATCTATTTTTTTATTTTTCTAGCATTTGTAACCCTTTATTTGACCTATAATAGATCCTAAACTACCCTTGAAAGTCATGCCTTAAAAACGGCCAAAATACCTCGGAATTTATTTTTAAAAAAAAAAACAAAACAAAACAAAAGCTGAAATTTTCCCTTGGACGGGAGAGTTTGCAAACCACAGCTCGCCCGCGGCAAATTCTTTATTTTTTAATTTGTAGTCTGACCGCAGCATCTAAGAACAATTTTTTAATGGGTGGACCTTGCAAATTGCGATCAAACTTTTACACTCGTCTTTATTTCAGATTTTTCCTACGATTTTGGTCTTTTTGATTCAAATATTAAACCCCGCAACTCCCTCAAGCTTTCATGTTGGTCTCCAAACCTCCACAATCATCCAAAATTGGTTATCCTCAAGTTTCGAAAGTGTGTAAATCAATTTCCAAACTTTTCATATGTTGAATTTCACCCTCGAAACTTGTCATTTTAATTCAATTACTCTCTTAATACTTCTTGTCAAGCCCCTACACTTCAATTATTCTTAAATTGCCACGAACAAAATTTTCATTTTTTCGCCGAATACCTTCAAGCCCGAATTTTACCTAAAATGAAATCATTCACACTAAGTTCAGTAAAAATTCTTTCAATTTATAAATATTTATGTCACAAGAAATGTTAGCATGCATTGGATGAGAGTAATTATGTTGTGTCCATGTTGTAAATCTCAAATGGACTAGGTGTATCTTGCTTATACATTTCTCTCAATTTTTCCACGGTTGTACTTTATTATCAAGCAGAATCTCAAAATGCTTGCAAGTGTAACGTTGAAATTTACGTCAATTCCTCAAAAATAAAATAATAGGAAGTAACATTAGCGTAAAATGACAAAAAAAAAAACAAATGAGACGATAATACTCCAACCATAAAGCGATCGATTAATCACATGTTACTTCTTCATCGATATCCCCTAAAAACAATAGTATATGAAAAATTCAAAATATACGTAAATCTCTAGAATTGTACTCATATCGACAAACTACGAAGTTTTCAATCATATATCAAACATAACACTCTACACTCCAACAACAACTTGATATTCTGTGTCTATGAAAATGTTAGCCCTCTATGTCAGTCACTTGGGAGAAGAAAACAATGCAGTTTAAGTCAACCTGCAAAAAACAAGATCAACTCCCTATAAATAAATGGATAATTGCTTCTCACAGATAATAAACACGATGCCCCTCATCACTCGCTAGGATGGACGTTTTTCGAAGAGCTAACAAAAAGTCGTATTTACCTCTTTGTTAATGCAATTTCCTAGTGATGAATTTGCTGAAAGGCCTATTAGGAACAGGAATCAGTTTCCCAATAATTGCAAGTGGCCAGCTAGTCAAGAAGAACCATCAAAATGACAAGTGAGCTTCAAGAATTAAGAGCATCCTAAATGGATGAAAATCATAGACCCACACTTCAGTATTGGTGTTAAACCAACAACCCGAGGGAAATAAAAAGATATTACTCCACATGAATCAACATGGAATGGACAATCAACAGTACGGAGTGGAGATTCAACATGAACTACTTTAGGTGTTAGAAGAATGCTTAGGTAATGAGAAATGAACCTGATAGCACCAATAGCTATGGAAACGAGCCACAACTTCCAGCTGAGTCGAACAGTTGAAGTGAACTTCCCAAGAAACATGATTATTATCACCTGGAAAAAGAGGATATATATATAAAATCAGCAAAGATGATAAATTAGACCTGAAAAATAAATTTGTTACCCGAAAAGAGAAAAGATGTTGGCAAATACCTGGAGCACAAGAGTAAGGCCAACGATACCCATGAAAAGACGATTTTTGGTTACTCCCTTCCACACATTAATCTCATCTGGCTTTCTAGCATTAAATTCATTAAATATCTGAAATTATATACATCAAACGATATTGGTTAAATCATATGTCATTGTAGCAATAAAAAAAAGGATATCAGTTAAATCACGTCAAAATAGCAATAAAAAGCCTGACTTACTAATGAACTAAACAGTGTGTAATTTACCTGGGAGAAGACGAATGCATTAAAAATCAGCGTATTCTTCAATTTGAAGGCTTGGTCACGAGTGTCATGCTCCAAATTCAGGATTTTTGTTCCACCAAAATTGAGGACAAGGAGAACCGTCACTTGATATAGAGCCTGCGATTAGTGAACCACCAATGGAAGATTACAGCAAAACCTAAAAGGGACTCTATTCTTCTTCTTCTCCTAGACTTCAAAATGAAATAGGAAAGTTATCACAAAAAAATTGTACCTGAATGATCAAGTTCCTCCACATAATATTTGTTATGAGAGGCTCCCTGAAATAGCAGTATAGGATTCAATATTTAATTCACATCACAGAAAAATGCACTTCCTTCATGAAGAAATCAATAAAAGTGGATTTTCAGAAACGAATGGGAACCCATTCCAGTGCCACATTGTCAAAGACTTGTCTGCCATTCTGTTTCTATTTCAGAGCCAGAGAGCGCCTCTAAATATTAAAGTAGGGTAACCAAGCAAGCTTGCAGAATATAGCAATGATACTAATAATCTTAGGCAGATCATTCAGGTTATGTGTTTCTTAATATGATTGAATGAGCAGTTCTTGCTATTGCACCAACATATCATTTATTTCTGCTTTCATTCTCTTTTTCGTTTTTTTAGAGGAAACAAGAAGAATTCATTCAGTTTCAAATGATAATATCTGAATGACATGGGGCAGAGGTGTATATATGTACAAAGAGCACGTATCTTCAATAACACAATGATTGCATAGAACACATCAAGAAAATATTCTAGTTATGAGGCACTACCCTGGCTATGTAATATGAAGTTATAAATATATGAGCATCTTGATCCCTTATGGGTGAAGCATAACCGCGCAACCTCGAAAATGAAGACACGCTAATTTATTTCGGCACACGGAGTTTTGTCTTCCTATAGTCCACTATGCTTACCACCTAATGACTTATTACAGATGGTTTGTTCTACATGTATGTAACAACAGCACTTCATATAAAGCTACCATCTGATAAATTTTATAGGATGCAGAAAACGAAAGTCAACAACACAGACAAAAATCTAAGGCTTATTCCCAATAAACATGCGATTAACAAAATAATCTTTTTTTTTTTTTTGGTCAATCCATTCGAGTAGATGCTACATCTACTAAAAGGTCAATAAAATCCAGTGTTTTGTAACCATCTCAAGTCATAAGAAGGTTGGTATAAATCTCAGTCTTTCTTCGAATATGTTCACATTACTTCTATTGAAAGACGTGTCTCAACTATCTAAGTTGCCACCTCTTAATTTATCCTTAATTGATGCCAACTCTACTTGTATTCTCAAGTCTCAATTTATTTATTCTAGTATGGCAACACATCCATCAACAACATCCTCACCTGCTACCTTCATCTTATGGATACTTTGTTCTTCAATAACTCAACATTTCTAAACATCAGTGGCCTGGATGCTAAAATGAATCTCTAAAGATTTATACAAGATTTAGCCATCGAGAACGGAATATATTGGAACACTACCCCATGAGAAAAGCAATGAGCAAGCTTACCTGTGTGTTAGCATGGTATTAACTATCAATCTCACACACTGTGTCAATACAGAATTCAACGAGGATTCAACATTAATTATTTCTCTTTTGGTAAGCAGGGAGGGGAGAAGAGTGTATAACCTTTCCAGAAATGCTTAAATCAATTTTTGAATTACTTAAACAATGATTTTAGAGCATTTCATCATATGTGGTAAATCAAACCTTCTACCCACGGGAGGTCTACGCATGAGATGATCAGTGGGAGGTTCCGTTGCAAGTGCAAGAGCTCCTAGTGTATCCATGATAAGGTTTACCCACAAAAGCTGTATTGAAGAATAGAATGTGGAAGTTACTACTCAAGTACTCTTCCTCACATAAGAAACAACTGAGAGATCTATGACCATTCATGCTAGCGTGTAGAGAGAGTGAGATAACGGACCTGCACAGCATTTAGTGGGACATTACCAGAGGAAACCGCAGACACTACATTGATTATCAGGGCAGCAACATTAACTGTGAGCTGAAATTGTATAAATTTCTGTATATTGGCATACACAGATCTTCCCCATCTCACAACCTGCAATTCATATAAAATATACTAAGCAATCTGAACTTCTTGCAATCATAATAATTCAATTCTGAGATGCTTTAAACCTTTAACCAGACAAGTAATGACAAAAACCATTGAATGATAGAAACACTGATAAACGATCGCATTAATTCTTATATATAAATAAATTTTTAGTTTAAAATTCAAATCATGAGTGGAAGTTTTCATAGCACCATGGCAAGCCAATGAAAAACTTGAAGCATCCAGATGAAATAATTTGAGTGCTAGCACTTCAAGAAGACAACAAAAGATAAAAGACGATAATTGATAACGTGTAGTTCTGCACTAACACAATCACCTAGTAGAGTGTTTTTAGTTTCAATTAAAGCAACGCTATCCGTATTCCTGACTGCAGGAAGCTATACCAGTAGTTTGCTTGAAAGCAGATATGAACAAGCTTTGACCAGAATACTGTGAAATGAGGCCTGACCTTTACCACTGAAGCAAAATTATCATCCAGTACGATAATATCTGAGCTCTCTTTAGCAACTTCTGTGCCTTGAATACCCATTGCAAGACCTATATCTGCCTACACCATGATAAAATTGCATACAAGATCACGTAAACTGAAGAAGCAAAGAGAACACTAAACAAAGTGCAACAGAGAAGTCTTCAACCAGATTAATATTCTTCTTCGATACTCTTTTGTACAGCAAGTACAATGATGAAACTCATGAACCCAAAGCATTCAAATGTTCATTTCAAAAACTTGTCTCCATGTAAATACAGTTCTTGCTTCTAATAAATTTAATTTGATCTTTTCCAAATTCCAATACATGTCTAGCTAGCACAATGAAACTGATATACGAGCAGCTATTATGTACAAAGTTAATTAGGGACTTGTGAGTGTGAAATCACTCATCTTTTATAATCTAAACCAAAAATAATTCAACTTGTATGTATGAATTTGTAACCGAGAAGAACATGGTTCAGACACAAATTATGGCAACAGTTGCATGTTTGGGTGAGATAAGTAGCTTGTAAGATGGATTCTCGTAAAGTAAGGTAGACATGTACTTCTAAAAAAGGCCTTCTCTAACCTAGTGTTTTGCTTATCAAACTCATAATACAGGTTTTCAACCTAGTAATACCAAAAAAGAATCACACCTCATGGAGTGCTGGTGCATCATTAGTGCCATCTCCAGTAACAGCAACTACGTGTCCCCTCTTCCTTAGTGCTTGCACAAGCAAAAGTTTATCATTTGGAGATGACCTGCCCATCACCTGATCATACAAGAAGTCATCACTGTCTCTCCAAACTAGCAAAAACTAACAGCAGCCAAGATATCCATATCACAAGTTAATTTACAGCTCATACAGAAATTTTGTCAGCCACTTCTAGTCTCTGTGTGTCGGACAAGGCACGGAATGTCTTTCCTTCTATAAGATTCGGCTCAGTAGCATCTGCATTTGATCCTAATATCCCACACTCTAAAGCTATTGCTCTAGCTGTTTGAAGATTATCACCAGTGACCATCCGCACCTACAAATTCATAAAACAAAATTGAAACGAATTAGAAGCTGCATAGTGCAATTGATGGATCGACACAATACAAAGGCCAGAAATCCCGTTTGAATCAAACCAGATTCTACACCAAAGTTCCACAAGCAAAGAAAATGCCAGGAAGGGAAAAGGCATCTACTACTCCTAAATAGTCACACTAAGAATGTATGTGTCAAAATATTGAAAAGCCATCACAACATCGATTAGATAAAGCTTCAGTTCAACTCAAATTAAGATAATTGCCGCTTACACACTAATAGCAGTGGGCTATCTGGACAAGATAATAAACAATCTCTGATATCGTAACGATACTCACAAATTTTCTAGTGCCAGAAAAGTAGCCTTGAAATGTTATCCAAACTAATGGATCAGAACTGTTGGCTGGGGACAACTGGTTCTGTACAGGACCAGAATATTTTGACGGCTATAAGCAAAATTATTCCAGATAAAATGCCATGGAAAAATGAAAACCTTTCCTAAACAAGAATGGTAAAAAATTTAAATAAACAGCTCTGCTCAAAATTTGCAGTATCTAGCATAGTAAGGAAGACAAGACGAGACTATAATATCAGCCAGGACAAACATAAAATGGAAGCAGCAAAAATATCAACAAAAAATGGCTACTCGCAGATGCAGACAGCACCAATTTTCCCATATTCAAATTGGATACAAAAAAATTTTGGCAGCAAGGACATCAAGACTTATTGGACAAACAGTTGTGTATAAGATGGTTTATCAATTATCAGCAACCGATGTGCTTATCTTTTGAGCTTATAAGAAAAGGCCAAAATAAGGGGGGAAATGATAGGGCGAAAGAGATATCTAGAAACAAAAGATTATTGAGGATAGAAAACATGCTGTTCAATAACATAATTATAAGAGAAAAATGACAAGAACGTGCTTACGTGTGTCACAGAGACGCACGCGGGGGGAGGGGGGGGTGTTGTTGTTTTACCTTAACACCAGCGTTAATGCATAATTGAACTGCATCTCTCACTCCAGGACGACAAGGATCCTACATCAGACATAAACGAACTTAGTGACAAAATATAATAGACATGCATATATGTTCATGCAAATCTATTTTATACATGGAAAAGTGGTTTTGACATTTAAAAATTCATCCAGGGAAGTATACCCCCAAAAAATAAGAGAAAAGGGAAAACCTTACAAAACATAACAGAAAGAAGAGTATAAAATAGTCTCCAAAATGCACACAAAAATATAATAAAGGCTATCAATGTAGACCTCCCAGAACTACAAGGAAGTATATTTTTATGATTGAGTTCATAGCCATCACCAATAGAAACAGTCAGGCAACCGCCACTGAGCAATCTGCCTACGGTGAGAAGCAAAGTCTCTTTGACCAGCAAGTGATCCAAATATTTAAATTGAAAATTCATATTCGAAAATACGATCATAAGTGAAATTTTCCCACTCTACATACAAGTATGTAAAGCTGAAGGACTGACGTCTGGTGAAAACTTAAGTTCGTTTCCGTCTTCGGTGAAAACAATATATCATTTCTAACACTCAGAATCTGATTTACAAATGACAACCCGGACATTTCATTTTTAACCAAATAGTTAATTTAAGCTAAACTTCAATAGTAATCAAAGGCAGAACAACTTATCTGCACCTTGATACCAACAATGGCCAGTAAAATAAGGTCTCCCTCTGGTAAATGCCAACTCAAAAGTTCCTCTTCTCCACTTGGGATCTTCTCCATTTCATATGGCCTGTAGGCAAAAGCAACACACCGCAAACTACTAGCAGCCATATCTTCAATTGCTTTCTTAAAAACCAATAACTGCGAATGAGAATAAATTTATTTAACAGCAGTATTAAAAAAAAATTAGAAAGTACCAATTCCCAAGAAAAAAAAAAATTTGCTTTTCATTTGCTAGATGGGTTTGCTGACAACTCAGATGTATTAGGAAAATACAAACATTATTTCATTTAGAAACTATAAGTAGTAGCAAATAGAAGTTGACCAGGGAGCGGGGTGAAGGGACAGCTATTTAATCAAGAAAAGGAAATGTTTCTGAAAACCTTATCTTCGTCCATGGGTGCCACATGATTATGTGTGTCAATGTAACTTGTACAAGATGCAAGGACTATTTCTGCAGCCCCTTTCCAGTGCACGTTAACTTCAGAATCCGACTGCGAAAATCATAATTTTGAAGTATGGTGAATGAACACATAGAGCCCACATGTAATAGGAAAGTGCTTTCAACCTTGAATTTTCAAAAAATTAAGTACAACATAAACACTTGTACTAGAAACCTGAACAAAAGTACTACCACAATACAAGAGAACCTAGTGGATACGTAAGATTAACTGCATAAGCACCAAAAGCTTTTAGTCTCACAATTAGTTACAGATAACATAAATAAAGATTTTGTGATTGATCATCTTCTGGAACTCTGTTGAAAAAATAAATAAATCCGTTTATATCTAATCACTTTAAATGATATCTTAAAAAAAAAAATCCTTTATTGTCTTTTGCCCCTATGCCGACCAATATTTCATTTATAAAAGTATCAACTATCAATTAGGAAGAGAAAAATGTAAAGAATATATTACATCAGAACTGATTTCTCCAATTACCAGTTTCACAGCAACACCACCTCGCTTTTTCTCTGAGTTGAATGGAAAAGCATGAATTATCACCGATTTAGATTTTGCAGCATTGAAATCCATCCCAAGCTACAGAAGACAACAACAATTAATCAAATCAATTCAACGAATCTAGTAACAAACAAAATGGAATTAACTGAATTACATTAACTCCCCACTGAAGAATGGCCTTTTCCGTTGGTGATCCAGAAACCTCCAGGGCTCCACCGCCCTGTAAACAACCAGCCACAGCAAGTGTGCATGCTTTATGCGTAGTTTTTTCAATGTAAAAAATTAAGTGAAAACAAGATAGTTGCAGCTACAACATTAGCAACGTCACTAAACCAAAGGCAAGCTAGGCCCTAGATGTTTTTGAACTTGAAGTATTCAGCTACTTAATCGTTCAAGTTCTTATATATCTAGTTATTCACCCTTGAAGTCTTCCTTATCGACAAACATTTCATTTTCGAAAATATTAGATTGCGATTTTAGAACCTGGAGAAACTAACATATATAAAATATCCAACTGACTTATATATACATTGTGCCAAAAGTTAAAAGACTTTCCGTAGGTTAAAAACCCTAGCCACTCGACATTAAAGTAATAATCCCTTTCAAATTTGTAGGCAATGTCATACACACATGAGTAACATGCTACTCATGCCACCACAATTTTAGGAGCCGCTAAAATTCCTTGCAGTGTAAGAAATATGCCTTGAGCATCTTCAAAACTTTTCAGTTAGTAAATTCAAATTAGAATAAGCAATCATTGAGATATACTAAATCACCGTTAAAACCTACCTCGGGAACAAATACGCTGCCAGTCGTGTTATGTGCAATGCTTTCAATAAGCAGAGATATGACTTTAGGAGGAAGCAGGGACTTATTATCTGGGGGATGAATTTTGTTTCCGCAAGAATATGCCATGACCACAGTCATCTATAGAAAAATTGTTAAAATCATCACAGCGGGAAAAAAAATTGTATATCACTGCCGATTATTACTGCAATCGTAACAACTGACTATAGAAGTATCTGAGTAGCCCTCTAAAAGCTACGTGGAAGCAAAAGAAGAAAACTAATAACCTACCTGATTCAGAGTTAGAGTCCCAGTTTTATCACTGCAAATGGTAGTTGCAGATCCCATGGTTTCACAGGCAGATAGCCTCCGCACCTGCATCTCAATTTGGTTAATTTTGAATAGCAGAAAAGACTAGAACCTCTAAGGAACAAGCAAAATGATTAACTATGGATCTATTAAGTATGCATACCAAGGCCTTGTCTGCCATCATTTTCCTCATGGAGTATGCAAGCCTACAGCACAAATATAGAAAGCAGTAAATTAAGGAAATTGACAATGTGAAAAAAGGAAAAATATATTCCGATGTGCATCCATCTCGGTGAGCAGAAATGCAATTTCAGCATCATCTAACCAATAGAAGGAAAGCCATATTGCTTCGGTAGCCGAGGTTGGTTTAAGAAATGACTAAATCACATTACTGAAAATGAAGAGGGTTGTGAAAACACATAGAAAGCTTGGAGCAATAACGGACCCAATATCAAGATGCATAATGATATGAGATGCATAATGATATAACTTAGATATAACAAAATAACAAACACATTACTCAAAAGAAGGTTGATATCAACAAGTGAACTTACGTCAAAGTAACAGCCAAAGGAAGCCCTTCTGGTACTGCAACAACTACGATGGTCACCTAGAATTCTTTTTCCAAGTCATTCAAAAATTCTAAGATGAACAAACAGTAGAACAAAATCAAAATGTTGTTTGAATAGGGACATACTGCAACAGTGAATATTTTTATGAATCCATCTATCGCTTCGCCAACTTTAGTCTGGCCTCGTTTAAATTGGACAGTACCATCTGGATTTTTGGTATGCCCAGTAAAAAATCTGCACAATAACAACGTTGATTTTTAATCAATGCTATTCCTTATATATTTATCTGCAGGCAGAACAAACCTATATCCGAATTTACCTGGCCACAAGAACAATCAGAACGGATACAGCTACTGCTAGCCCAACTATTCCAATAAAAGTGGCAACCCCATTTAAACGCACCTAAACTTAGAAAAATACAACGGTAACATTGCAGCCAACCAGATGAATCCATTTAAAAGTCCAGGAATTTTAACAAATTTAACCTGCAATGGTGTTTCTTCACCATTTTCCTCAGATATGCTTGACATAAGCAGTCCCCATTCAGTATTTATTCCCACACCTGTTACCTGTGAAATAAAAATTTACATTTTAACCTGTAAGATGCTACAAATGAGTGTGTAGAAATTGGCATTGGTCACTCTGGAATTACAATCACTCGTGATATGTATCAGCAGTGAAACACAAGCTCATGTGAGTATGAGAAAGTTAAAAGAGCAGAGCTCTTATAGGAAAGGCAAACATTCTAAACTCCATGAGTTGGAACTTGGAAGCTACGTACTCCTCGGACTCGGGCACAGATATATATACACGTCAGAGATTTTATTTCCTAAAATATACAATACGAAACATGATTTAAAAAAAAGACTAAAATGTTTAGTATCAGCTATATCACAAAAAACACATTTCACATTTCAAAAATCAGATTTTTTAAAATTTTATTTATAAAATAATTTTTAAATATATATTTTATTAATTAAATATATTAAGGTCATAATTATATATAATTTGGATACAATTATCTAATTAATTAATTACAAATTAATTTTCAGAACAACTTATAAAATTATTGGCCAAAAATTTTTTTTTCGGTCACAAATAAAAAATTTTATAGGTCACAGATTACTTCTCGATCATGAATCAAAATTTTATAGGTCACATATTATTTATCGATCACGAATCAAAAATTTTATTGGTCACAACTCATTTATACAGTGCAAATTATCAAATTAATTGGTCGTAATTAATTTCTCGATCACAACTTATCAAATTATTGGTCACAACTTATATCTTGGTCACAAATCAAAATTTTACAGTACACGTTATTTCTCGAACACAAATTAAAAACTTTTATGGGTCATAGATTATTCATTGATGACAAAATCAAACTTTTATTTGTCACGACTCGATTACATCTTAATAAATTGTGAGTCGCAATCACAATTTTTAGATCACATATTATTTATTTATCAAAAATTAACCAATTATTGGTAACAATCAACCAAATAATTAGTCAGACACCCACCCCATCTCATCCCACCCACGACTACCACCAACGCCAATGACGCCACCGTCACCACTGCATTGCCACGACACCGCACACAGCACCACTGTCAAACACCATCACTACACAGCATAGCACAGCACGCACGCACGCCTCCACCTCCACTGTACCACCAGTCCACCACTGCCCACAGCGCCATACCACCACGCACCACTCACCTAACCACCGGCTGCACCGCACACCACAACCGCACCACAGCACCATCACCACACACAGCACTATCGCCACGTTGCCGAAAATAGCATCGCCGTCAAACGCCACCACCACACCGCACACCTCCACACCACCGTCGTCAAACACCACCATTCTACCGCACCACCACCGCGCACAGCACCATGCCACCAGCACACTAAACACCTCCACCACCGAACTCAAAAATTAAAAAAAAGGGAAGAATAATGGATCTACCCTACCGAATTGCAGCAGTGGAAGGGAGAAGCCACTCTGCGACGTTCAAATCGTCGCTACGATGGAGCCGATGCCACTTCACATCGCAGCAGCGACGCTCACTCCGTCGAGGTTTGAGAGTATAAAGACGGATGGTGTCGGCAGAGGTTTCAGAGTAGAGAGACAGATGTAGCAGTGGCGGTTGATGTAGCGGAGGTGGTGACAGATGGTGAAGAGAGTGAAGAGGAAATGGGACAACAATTGATTTTAGGGCTGGCACTCTACCGAGGTTTGAGAGTGTAGTGACGGATGGTGGCGGTGGAGGTTTGAGAGTAAAGAGACGAAGGCGGCAGCGGTGGATGGTTGTTGTAGCGGCGATTGCTGTGTAGAGAGACGACAGTGAGAGTGGAGAGGAGATGGAACAAAAATTTAGTTTAGGGTTTGGATAGTGTAGATAGAGAAAAATAAAAATAAAAAATTATTTAAATCATTAATTAAAACCTGATTTCTGTATTATGAAACTTGATTCTTGATTTATGAAAATGGTATTTTAAAACCCTATTAGGCTGTAATTTCCTCTTAAAAAGTCCAAATTTCGGACACGGGTCGACTTTCAAATTTCAATCCCCCTTGAATATATTCAGCATGGACTGAATTGGGCCTAATCCAGTAAATCCCAACTCAACAGCCTAACCTAATATAACATATTTATAGTACACATTACGAAGAAGAAAAAGGAAAGAATCAATCAGCTATGACAGGAAAAAATCATCCTACCAATCATCCTAAAATCAATATCTAATTAATAATAAACTACAAACTTTCCATTCCGAGTCTTCCCATTCTCGATTTTCTACACTTCTCCTCAAGTTAAACTGCAGATGTTGATCATATTCAACTTGTTGCTGAAGGCATCGAAAATGTCGAGATAATCCTTTGGTGAAGATATTTGTAGTTTGTTCTTTTGTAGGAACATATGTCATACAAATAATCCCATATTCCACCTTCTCTTTGATAAAATGTATGTCCACTTCTATATATTTGGTTCTGTCATATTGCCACTGGGTTGAGAGAAATGTTGATAGCTGCTTTATTATCACAATAGAGTTTGATTGGAAATTCCAGATTTTTAGTACTTCAAAGTGTTTCTTTATCCATAGCCTTTCGCATATCCCTTATGCAACAGCTCTAAATTCAGCTTCAACACTACTTCTCGCTACTGCATTCTGTTTCCTGCTTCTCCAAGTTACCAAGTTTTTTCATACCCGATGGTATATCTTCTATCTTCAGTTGATCCAGCCTAGTCTGCATATGTGAATATTTTTACTCCCTTATAGTTTTTTCAAAGAATAATCCTTTCGTAGAGGTGCCTTGTAGATATATGAGGATTCTATATACAACTTCCAGGTGAATGTCTTTGGGAGAGTGCATATGCTGAGTTAGTACTGGTTTCAGTATCCTTTTTTAATTATCCTGCCTCAATAGGTGTGTCGGTTGTTTTGCACCCCACCCTGCCAATTTCAGTCAAATGGTTAAGAATGTATTTTCGTTGGAAAACGCTAACACCCTTCTTTGATCTAGCAACCTCCATCCCTAAAAAGTACGCATTTGTCCTTGGTCCTTTACTTCAAATTCGGTTGCTAAGCACTTCTTTAGTCTTTCATCTTAGATATGTTGTCCCCAGCTAAGCTTATATCAACATATACAATTAGAATTGTCTTTGCCCTCATTCCCTCAATTATTGCATCTCTCCATTTCGGTGATTCCAATGCCTCCTAAATATTTCTTGAGATTTCTATTTTATGAAGATTAGCCGTAAAAATGCGAAATCCTATAACGGAGTGTTATACGATATGAATTTTGAAATAGGATGGATAGTATATGACCAAATTTAGTTTTTGAGAGTAATGGGTAGATCATCATCTGGAGGGCTAGATTCATCGGAAGGATCAAGTCCTATCACCAGTTCCGACTCTCTTGG
>CAIGRK010054969.1:0-10833 GCA_903798315.1 Fraxinus greggii | reverse complement strand
CCTTGATTTAAGTATTAAGAGCTCGCATCATGACCAATAACTCGCCAACAACATATTTCACTCTGCCTCCATCACTAGCCTCCTCCAATTTTGGCATGCCTTCATAATCACTCTCACTTTCACTCACCACATTTCTATTATTCCGCAAATCCATCGCTCTTTTGTTTGGACATTAAGAAGCGATGTGCCCCGACCCCAAACACCTAAAGCATTTGATGTCTCGACTCCTTGAAAGCTGAGATTTCGCTTTCTTCTAGCATTTTCTTCTTTTCCCCTCGCTATTTCAGCTCTACCCTTAGAAACAACCCAATCTCCTTTGTTGTTGTCCCACTTCGATTTCCAAGATGAATTAGGACCCCGAAGAACCGATGTAATTCTAGTTATCATCTTCCTATTCAATTGCCTTTCGACCTTCATAGTCATGTGTAGCATGTCTTAAAATTCCACATAGTGTTGCAATTCAACCACATTAGCTATGTCTTTGTTCAAACCATTCAAAAATCAGGCCATGGTAGCCTCTCGATCCTCCTCCACATCAACTCAAATCATCAACATCTCCATCTCTTTATGCTAGTCCTCCATAATTCTAGATCCTAGATAGAGGCTTTGTGGTTTTTGGTGAAGCTCCCGATAGTAGTGATTAGGCACGAACCTCTTCCGTGTAACAGCTTTCAAATCCTCCCATGTATTGATAGGTCTCTCCCATTTCTCATCCTTGATGTCACCACTTGATCCCACCAAGTGATTGCATAGTCGATGAATTCAAGATTGCTATCTTCAACTTCTTCTCCTTCGAATAATTATAGTAGTTAAAAATCAATTCTACCTTTTTCTCCCACTCTAAGTAAGCCTCCAGATCACTCCTACCCTTGAATGATGGAATTGACATTTTTATGTTGCCCGTACTCCCGTCTACCTTGTCTCTAACCAAATTCAACCCCTTCATTTAGGCTAGGCTCCTCTATTCCTCATCCTACCCATTTTAGCCTTGATTAACGCATTATCATCTACATCACTACCGTATTCTTCACGAAGTTCCACCCTAGGCTCTCTCATAACCTGTCTCCACGCATTTGGTGCTCACCTATGTAAATTCGCAAGCACCGTGTCTTGCCTTTCCATCCATGCAGGCCTTACATTCTATCCCACACATCTTCAAATAGCCGCTCAAATCACCGTATCACCTCATCCGACATATTGGTTTGATTGTTGTTTCTGCTTGATGTTGATTCATCCTTGTTAGACATCATAAATCTAAACCTTACGTATTTTCTCTCGTGTATCACTCAAATTTTGGCTTTTACCCTCTATTAGTCTCACCACTCTGCCGATTCCACTAAGTGCTTTCACCCAAGTGCTTCAAAGGACAAATTGAACTCAACCAAGAGTTATTCTCGTAGAATGCAAACCAAGATTTGAGTGAGATTTGCAATTTAAAGACCCAAGAAAAAATTGGATAATTGAAATGAAAAACTAATTTGATTCAAGAAAGTGGTTTTTGAATTCGACGCAATAGGAATTTGTAATCGCTGGTAATTTTTGAGATAAATAATAATAAAGAATTTTTTTTGAAATTCGAACTTTTTTATCCGAAATTCAACTACGATACCGACAAAAGAAATGTAAGTTGATTTGGCGGCTAAATGAGCCCAAAAATAACTTTTGAAATTTTTGTAGAACTTTTATAGATCAAAGACTTTAAATATGAAGAACATGAAAAACGATAGAAAAAGGAAACACAAGACTCAACGAAAAGGAAAAGGGATATAACCTTAATTTTTTGGAGCCTAAGCTCTAATAACAACAGATGTGAACCCACGTAGCTATGTAGCCACGAAAACCTACAATTTGATTCAAATCTGAACCCAAGAAAGCCAAAGATAAATCAAAGTTTTGAATTTGATTCGAAAATACGAACCAAAACAACTAACAAATCACAAACGACTTGTCGACCCTTTTGATTACAATATTCAAGAATCTCATCCGGTTGATTTAAACGTCACAAGAAATAATCTTGATAAGTTTACAAGTTTGTCCAACGAAGAACAATGGCTTTGAAAGCAAATTGTCTCTCGATTAATTCCCAATAATGTATGTTCTTTCAATGAAAAATAATGAAACTATTTATACCAACTCCTAAAACCCTAGTTTACCATGGAAATATATCCTAAAGATGACAAAAAATACCAAAATATAGAGTTTGAATCAAAACAAGATTCTTTTCAAAAGTGCAAAAATCTTGCTGTCAGATTTAACTATGCAGCCGCATAGTTATACTCAATGCGGTCGCATAGTAGCTTCAATTGGCCTTATGTTATTCTCGGATGCAAGGCATGTGACCACATACCTAGTTCAACTATGTGGTCGCATAGTTGAACTCCGCCACCTTCTCGTCCATTACTTGAATCGTGTTGATCCATTTGGTTTCTCTGTCCATGCCCAATATGAAATGTGTCCCTTTGCTCGTTGTGGCCAATGTTTCGTCCACCATGCCTTGAGCAAGTAGCCCCATTGTTTTTTTGACCTGCTTCACTCGCGACCTAGTCATGGACCTCCTTAGATAATCAACGGATCTTTTCTCGGGCTTGTGTTCAATGCATTGCTACCTTGGATCATATCAATTGCTATCAGAGAAATTCTGGTATCTTGTTTGTTCCATAACAGCTAGTATTGTAATTTGCCTTTTTGGGAGGTCCTTTCGCTATTTATCTATTTTATTAGTTGTTTTGATGCTTTCTTTTCTTTTTATTTATTTATTCGGTTTGAGCCCCCCTTTTTTTTTTTTTTGTAAAAATGAGATTTGTAGTAGTTTTTATGGATGATATATAGTTAAAAAGTAAGAATTTTTTTTTTTAATTTACGTGTAAAATTATTTTATTGAGATAATGTACAATTAAAAATGAGTTTTGAAAAAACTAATTAGAAATGGGGCTCAAACATAGGCTTAAAGTGGATGGTAAATTGACTTTCTACCAATGTTCTAAAAATCGTAAAGCGTGGCTAGGCGTGGAAGCCAAGCGTCAAACTAGGCGAGTCTAGGCGTAAAAAAATCGTTTTCTTATTTTTAATATTATTTTAGATTTTAATCATTCTAAAAATTATTTAATAATCAAATTAATATATACCAAACGTCTAGAATTATAAAATACTAATAAATATTATATTTATATAATAATTTCTATAATTAGTCAATTATACAATTTTCAAAGAAAAACTAAAGATGGACATTTTTCTTAAAAACGATGGAACATGACCATCGATTTCGGTCTGATCCTTGATAATACCTTAACAAAAAATAGTGAACTCGATATCCCTAGTTTTGCTTTTTGTTGGTATATTCCACAAATATGCACTAGATATTTGAATACTAGACCCTAAAATTAAGTCACTCCAAAATTACACTTCCATATTGATAAGTGCATTTTATACACTTATTTAAGGCACAAAATATGAATAATTGTTGGTAAATATATCGAAATATGGCTTAATTCTATATAAATTATGTTTTGTAGGATAACATTGATGAATATGGTGAAATTTAGGGGAAACAAGCGATAAATGACTAAAATAAAAGAAAATTAAATTTTAGGGACCAAAGCACAAATATTCGAAAGATTATTCTGAATAAGAAACGAAAATGTGAAAGAGTCGAAGACAAATTTAGCGGAGACATAAAGTATTGGAAGAAGAAGAAGTGAAAAAAGAGGTCAAGAAATGAGCAAACAGAGTTCGGGGACCAAAACGCAAAGAATGAAATTTTACTTGAAATATACTATACTATAGTATAGTGTAATGTAATGTACCATATAGTGGCATGGTCAACTTCACGGAGTTCTAGGGCTGAGTTTCATTGAACTGAAGTTGTACTCTGCTATAGCATAGTACATTTCCTAATGAAAAATTCTGATTTCCTTATATGATTCCAACTCTTATGGAAATAAATCTTAGGATGTCTTTTAAAGACCTAGGCCTGTCCAAAAACGGCCACCACATATTACAATGCATTCTAAGAGATTTTGGACCATAGAAGGAGGCAAGACACACGGAGATCGATTCTAATATTCGAAAATTCAATTCAAACTTTATTTGAATGTCGTCAATTCTTCAATATTTCTTTTTGTTTTATTCATTATAATATGTTAGGCTATATTTAGTTGTACTAGAAGAAAGATGAACCTTGTAATATGAGTTTTTTGATCTTTAATTTTACATATTTGATATTGAAAACACGTTTTTTTTTTTATTTTGAATTATTTACATGATCATCTTTTCTCTAGAATTATTGTGCACGATAATTATATGAATTTGATTGTTTTATTTTATGCATTTGAAAGGAAAATAGGCTCGACATATTATAAATAGTTATATGGTTCAATAGGAGATATAAATGTACAGTTATGCCTTATGTGAATATTTAAATGTTCATAAAAATCATGCATTCTTGTATATTCACATTCATCATAAAAATATAATCGGGTCATATATGAAAGTAGGTTTAACATTATTCGAGAGAGACTGTTAAATAAAATATGAATATTGATTTGTTAAAATCAAATTATTTTGTCAAAGTGTAGAACTAAGGTTTAAAAGGATTATTGCATGGGAATTTGGGATTTTAATGCATTTGTCATTTATGAAACACATTAATTTTCATTTTACATAATTTACATTTATTTTAGTTAATTTACTTATAATTGCATAGGTAGATTCTTTTAGTCATAATTTTGTCATAAACAAACACACCATATATTTTCGTGTTTCAGTTAAGGTCATGATAATTAAAATTGAATTAAATCAATCTCTGTGGGACGATATTTAAACTCAAAATTCATTTTATTACTTGTTAACGAACCGTATACTAGAGGTGATTTTAATTCGAAAGATATTTTCGTGAACAAGTTTTTGGCACTGCTGTCGGGATTGTATTTGAGTTTAATTTCATTTATCTTGACACTAATTCGAACTTCTACATATATTCTTGTATTTTTATTTTTTCCATTTTAGTTTTTTCCCTCTTTTTCAAGACATAAAAAAGCCAAAAATAGCAGGATAACAGATGACTATAGTTGATTTCAACAAAATATTCTTATGTGACTTCATTATAAGACAACAACAATTGAGAGCTTAAGAAATCGATGAGTGAGACATGCTTGTGGGAGATTTCATTATAGGACAACAATTACGAGATATAAAAATGGAATGTGAACTTGATGAAACTGTACTTGGTAACTTGCCTGTTGCATTATTTCTCTCACCAAAATTTGACGTGAATGATTTGCCTATGGGATTATCTCTTACGTCGTTTATTAATGAACATCAATTAAGTGAATCAGATCCACAAGATTTCCAACAAATAGAACAAGAGGATGAGACTTTCCATGAAGATTTCAATGTTTATTTGCCAAAAGTTTGGATACAAACATTGAACTCGAGAAAGTTTCAATTAAAGAAGATGGGCATGAAAAGATCAAGAAATTAATCATAACGGACGAAAAAGAATCAGAAGCATTCAAAGACTAGAAAATTAGCATGCAATCCATCGACTTTCTAGTTTTCTCAAAAATTGAATTTGTGATTAAACCTATGAGAAGGTTAAGGTGTATATCGTTGAGTTCGAAACTAGGTGATGAGGAGAAATCATACTACTTAGAGAAAGGAAATATTAAAATTTGGAGGAAAGTTGTGATATAGTACAAAGTCAAATTGAGCAAGTTAAGCAGAACCTCCAAAACCATATTCAAAGTGTCATGATACACTTGTGCAAAAGTTGAGCTTTAGACTATAAATCGAGTAGTTTTGATTAACTATTGCATTACAAGTAGTTTTAGGGATTGCATTACAAGTGGTTTTAGGGATTGCATTAATTTTGATTAACTATTGCATTACAAGTAGTTTTAAGGATTACATTAATTTAGGAATTCATGAATTTAAACGGTTTTTAACACATTTTATGCAGCACTTTTAAGACTAGGATTAGTAACTTAGACGTGTTACTTATTGAGTTCATTTTATTTATGCTCATCGTTAACATTCTAGCATTACATTAAACTTACATTGATATGATATGCATTCTTAAGGTTGCACCTAGATTTCAATCTTTTTAATATTAGAAGATTATAATTTTTTCATGTGAATATATTACAATTACTTAAACCTTACTTTCTATTATTAATATTTATTCTGAATTCTTGAAACAGAAAGTTGAAGTCTAACAACAAATAAAAGTAATGGTTGTCATCAACTGGATTGGCCTAATCCTTCTACCTAACTGCATCTACTCTCAGGGAGCTTCTGATCATTACTACTTTATTTTGATTATTTTTACTCTTACACTGAAGACAATGTTTCGTATAAATTTGGGGGTGATATATTTGTCATTCATCAATATTTGTGTATAGTTTAATGCTTTTTGTGTGTTGTTCATAGCAGCAGCAGTAATAATAATAATAATAATAATAATAATAATAATTAATAATGAAGAAATAAAAAATAAAAATTTAGTAATATTTTTTATTTATTTTCTAGTATTTGCTCATTGTTTTATGTGCTTGTGTGTGTTTGATAGTCTTGCCGGCAATAATGTTCAATATTGGAATAGGTATAAACTAGGGATGGTGAAAATATTGCATGATTAGATTAACAAATACTTGTTTATGTGAAACTCAACATTCTCTGTGCACGACACTCATATTTTACACATTCAGTTGGTTATTTAGCTTATTACTTAGAGAAGAGTTGAATATAGTATGTTAAACCCAAAAAATTTTTATTGTATTTATCTATAATCCTTTTATAGACTAGTTTGGAGATTGTTGAAGTGTTACAAGGGAACATTGAGATAAGTAGAGGTTATGTGCTTGAAATTATCTTGTGTGGATTTTCTAAAATCGATGAGACGAAGATGAAGTAAAAATCTTAAGTTAGAAATTGGTTTTAGATGTTGAAAGTCTAAAAGAAAAGGGGCATAGCACTAGTCTATGTGTAAATAAAATAATCTTCTTGAGCCTGTATAACTCAAGTGAATAAGCCTGTAAGGGTTTAAAATCCGATGCCCTATGGTCATCTGACTTAGGAGTTATCGGCTCAAAACAAGTTACATGATTTATATAGAAAGCAAATGAGAAGATTTTTGAAAAAAAAATAGAAAAAGAGAGAAAATCGGAATAATTGGGAAAATACACAATTACAATGATTAAGCCACAAGACATTTGGTTGATAGAATTATATATTTGATGCGAGGCAAGTAGCTTAGTTTAGTCTTAAGAGTTGAAGGAATTAAAATTTAGGAGAATCTCGAATTGTTGAAGTGTGAACTTATAATAGTGAGATCCATCCAAACTAAGAAAGGGTAAGGATTATAATTAACTTTGGGAAGCACCTCGGGAAAATTGAGTAAAAGAATAAGTTTGGGCGTGTGTACCTCTCGAGCGAGAAATGGAATATTTGACAATTAAGGGTCGAGAATTGAACCAATCATGAGCTTGATAAGTTTACATGAGTTTACACCCACACACATCGAGTTATGCATGTAACTGATAGATTTTGATTTGATTTTGTAATGTTGAAACTATTCATTGTGTTGATAGTTAAATTTCAATCTTGAGACACGGCAAGTTGTCAAACCATGTTTTATATGGAGTTAAGTTACAATTTGTTTGAGGACAAAAAATTATTCAAGTTTGGTGAATTTGTTAAGTGCGTTTTATACACTTATTTAGGACACAAAATATGGATAATTATTGGTAAATGTATCGAAATATGGCTTAATTCTATATAAATTATGTTTTATAGGATAATATTGATGAACATGGTGGAAATTAGGAGAAACAAGAAAAAATAGCTAAAATAGAAGAAAATCAAAGTTTAGGGACCAAATTGCAAATATTCGAAAGATGACTCGGATGAAGAAACAAAGATGTCAAATAGTTGAAGACCTATTTAACGAAGACATGAAGGGTTGGAAGAAAAGAAATGAAAAAAGTGGTCAAGAAACGAGCAAACAGAGTTCGGGGACCGAAATGAAAAGAATGAAATTTCATTTGAACTATGCTATAACATAGTGTAATGTACCATGCGGTCGCTTGGTCAGTTTCAGGAAGTTCCGGGGCTGAATTTCATTGGACTATGCTATAGCATGAAATTGTACCATGCTATATCATAGTACATTCCAGAGAAAAAATTCCGATTTCCTTATATGATTCCAACTCTTATGGAAACAAATTTTGGGACTTTTTTCAAGACATATGACCGTCCCGAAGCGGTCACCACACATTACATCACATTCTAAGAGATTTTGGAGCACAGAAGGAGGCAAGAAACACAAAAATCAATTCCAAGAATCGAAGATCCAATTCAAACTTTATTTGAGTAATATCGATTCTTCAATATTTCTTTTGTTTTCTTCTTCATAACATGTTAACCCAAATTTATTTGTGTTAGGAGAATTATAAACCTTTTAATATGAGTTTTTAATCTTTAGTTTTTTATATTTGACATTAAAAACATGTTTTTTTTTTTTTTGGATTTTGAATGATTTACATGATTATTTTTTCTTTACAATTATTGTTCACGGTAATTGTATGAATTTGATTGTTTATTTTATGCATTTGAAAGAAGGAAAATATATTCCACATAGTGTAAATCCTCATAGGGTTCGATAGTGGATAAAAATATACAACTATGCCTTATGTGAATATTTAAGTGTTCATAAAAATTCATACACTCTTGTATATTCGCATTCATCATAGAAATATAGTCAGGTCATACATAAAAGTAGGCTTAATATTTATCGAGAGAGATTGTTAAATAAAATAGGAATATTGATTCGTTAAAATTCAATCGTTTTGTCAAAGTGTAGAATTAAGGTTGAAAATTATTATAGCATGGGAATTTGGGATCCTAGTGCGTTTGTCATTTATTAAACACATCAATTTGCTTTTTACAGAATTTGCATTTAATTTAGTTAATTTACTCATAATTGGATAAATATATTATTTTACTCATAATTTTGTCCTAAAAAATACACCATATTATTCGTGTTTTGGTGAAGGCCGCGATAATTAAAATTGAATTACAATCCACTTTATTACTTGTTAACGAACTTTACGCTTGCAGTGATTTTAATTCGAAAGATGTTTTCGTGAACACTATTTTTAGTTCAATCTATTGTAAGAATTCAAATTTCTTATTGTTTTCAAGTGATTGATCATCAGAATCAAGATCTTTTTCCTTAAAGATTGTTGAAGATAATTTGATTATAAATATTGTATACATTTTTAAATATATTGTTATGGATTTTTTTAAAAATTAATTTTGGATCCAGATTTATAATTTATATTGTTTTTAATAATTTATTCTTTTTATGCCCTTAGTAATTGATTTTAAGCCTTGAACTGTATTTTTATTTGTTGTTGTATTTCATTAATTTATATATTATTAGATTGCAAGAACGATAAGTGATTTTAACTCTATTTTTATCTACTTTTAATATGACAAGTAGTTTAATAATTTGTTTTTATAAAAAATTTAATATAAAGAATCGGACCGTAAACCAATTGTTCCATTTTTAAGATTTCCATTCCTAGGAAAAACTTGAAACCAAAGTAAAATATAAGAATTATAGAGAAGATAAAAATAATATAAAATTAATATAGTGCCTAGTTGTGCCTAGGCAAGTTTGTCACGCATTGTTGATTGCTTATTTCGTGCTTACTATGAAGACGTGGTATTTCGTATCGTGCCTAGACAAGCTTTTTAGAAAATTGCTTATTACGCGAGCTTAACACAAAATGTCATTAGGGATAACTCTCCTAAATTCCTAATTAATGGGGGGGATGGATTTGTGAAGAAAAAACAGTTGAGGACTAGTATGCTACTATGCTCAAACATCAGGAATGAATACGCAAAAAACCCGAATACTCATTATCGCAAAAGTAGGGTGGCCAACTGTAACAGAGTTGTCACTGACCTTCCATTCCATGCTGAGACAGCCAATTAAAAGATTCGGCCATTTACGTTTGTCTTTATGGTCGGTGACTACATTTCTCCCATTAAGGGGGTGGGGGGGCGGGGGGTGGGGGTGAAAAAGAACAGAAAATAAGATAAGAAATAGTTTGGCTCGGCTAGGATCATTGTCGGTGTAATCTTATTTTAGTGGAAAATTATCTTGTTTTAGCTTTCAATCTTTATGTCTTTCTTGATAGTGTCTTATCTCCAATTCTACGGAGTTTTGATCCTTGTTTTTGTTGAAAATTTACTTAATCATGTGTAACAAAAAAAAAAATTTCAATTTTCATCAATGATCCACTTTGTATTTTAATAAAAATTGTGGTAAAAATTATACATTTTGTAAATTCTGCAAACTATTTTGTGGATATTGGAATACGAACAATCACATCTGCAATCCACGACTATCGAGCTTTCAATGAAAATCCACACAGGGACAAGATTGAAAGAATTAAAATTTTTCTTTTCTTCCGCTAGCAAAATAATTAATTAATTCGAGTTTATTAACAAGCATCCCAATTAATTAATTGTACAATACTTGTTAATTAATTAATTCGTGAATCTCATTTTTCTAGTTATCATTTTGTGTATGACTCATTAGTTCCTGATCATGATACATATTGACGTGAATTATTATTTTAATCTAATTAAAATCTATAAATTAAAAATACCCAATTTTAATTTATCATCAGTTCACATACATAGTTCTAGATTGATATCTAGCAATGTGTCGACAATACATGTAACGAAAAATGTCACGTGATATGACAAAATGAAACTTGATCATTTACCATGAAACTATAATTTTTCGTCAATATGATCCGATCA